>CAUYPK010045430.1:0-55233 GCA_963574355.1 Loris lydekkerianus
GCCCAACAATTCCCTCTTTTGTTTTTTGTATGGAGGAAAAACATAGCCCCTGTCTTAGGTTGCCTGCTCTTGCAGTTTCAGTCTTACCCGTCATGGGGATACAAACATCAATGGTTTGGTCCCTGTCTTAGGTTGACTGAATGCTGAGTGAATCTTACCCGTCTTTGGGTACTATGAATGTAATCCACCGTGCAGCCTCTCCATATCCTGTCTTAGGTTGTCCCCGCTTTGGGAATCTTACCTGTCATTGGTGCTATGGAGGGTGGTGAAGAATAATAGTTAGATTCTTGGTTAATGAGCCAGTGATATTGGACCTCGACCTGATTTAACTGCCTCTAACCTTTTTTTTTTGGATACAGGGCCCAAAGGTGAAGGGTAAAGAAGGGTAGCAGGGGGACAAGGTAGGGTGAAAAACTATGTAGGCCCGTCCACAGGGGATTTTCTAGAATTTCTTTTCTTCTCTTTTCTAGATATTCTTGGATTGTTTTGATCTTGTTTTGCACGATCTCAGATCTGTTGGCATAAAAGTAGCACTTCTCCTGTAAAAATAAAAAGATCCCTTTTTGGCAGTTAATAGGACTAATCCCCTTCTTTTTGGGGCAAGTATTTAAAGTCTCTTGCCGAAACCCAAATGGTTTTTTTTTTTTTTTTTTAATGTTTTTTTATAGATAAAAATATGCACCATGGATGTGGCCCGACCCATTACCCTCCCTCCTCCTAAACCTCCCCCCTCCCTTCCTTTTCCTTGGTCCTTTCCCCATAGTCTCGTGCTATAGTTGGGTTATAGCCTTCATGTGAAGGCTATAGTTTAGCTTCATGGTAGGGCTGAGTACATTGGATACTTTTTCTTCCATTCCTGGGATACTTTGCTAAGGAGAATATGTTCCAGCTCCATCCATGTAAACATGAAAGAGGTAAAATCACTCATGTTACTTTTAAATTTTTCCCTTGTCCTGGGGGTGTTTTCCCTTGCTAAAGATGGGGTCATCAGTCTCCATTCTGCCTGCATGAGTCTAATAAGGTGATTTGTTTTATCATTTTACTTTATACTAGTAAAAACTAAAAAGAAAGTGCCAAATTAAAGATTTCATGCACAACAATTACAAACATTTAATGTTTAAATAAAATGTTTAAATAAAATCTACAGTAGTGTACAGTAATTCCTAGGTCTTCACCTTTACTCACCACTCACTGATTCACCCAGAGCAACTTCCAGTTCTGCAAGCTCTGTTTATAATATTTTTATTTTATAAATATTATTTTAAAATTTTATAAATAAAATTTTATTGTATAAATATTAAATATTTATAATGTTAAAATATATATGTATGCCTATGGTAAGAAGAAATTTAAGAACTTTTATCTAGTATCATTTACTAGATTAAAAAGTTTCAAGATTTTGTAGAATACTATTTTTCACAACTTGAAGTTTGAATTCAATTAATATCAAAATTTCAATGGGACTTATTTAAAACTGTGAAAAGGAATAATCAATTTTATCTAGAGAAATAAAATTTTAAAAATGAGGATAGTTAAGTGCATTTTGTGAATAAAGAAAGAAAACCTAATAGGCCAAGCGATACCTTGTTCTACAAAATATTAAATAAGGTTTTTTAAGCAACAGTAATGTAAATGGCATGATATGAGCATGGCAGTGGGCAAAGTAATGACATAGAATGTAAAATCTGGAAACACGTCCAAGGATAAAAAGGTATTTAGAACATGATATATGTAGCATTGCAAATCAGTCATCAACATGGCTTGTTCAGTAAATGATGTTCTTACAGCTGGCTGACCATAGTGAAGTCATGAAGTAGCTGCAGAACACATTACTCATGAGTTGGTGATGCTGGTGTGAAGAAACCTACTGTGCGGCCAAGTTACATAAAAATTTAACACATACAATTATGTATAGGGCATAATACTTGATAATGATAATAAAGGACTGTTGCTGGTTTACGTATTTGCTACATTTTGTTATTGTTATTTTAGACTCTACTCTTTCTATTTATTAAAAAAAAAATGGTGACTTTAAAAAGCCTTAAATAGTTCCTTCAGGAAATATTCCAGAAGAAGGTATTGCTGTCAGAGCAGATGACAGCTCCAGGTAAGTTATTGCCCCTGAAAACCTTCCAGTGGGCCAAGATGTGGAGGCGGGAGACAGGGACATATATGATCCTGGCCCTGTGTAGGCCTGGGATAATATGTGTGCTGGTGTCTTAGTTTTAACAAAGAAACTTTAAAAGCAAGCAAGCAAACAAAAAACCCACAAAAAAACCAAAAACCAAAATTTAAAAACAAAAAACGTATAACATGAGGATATAAAGAAAGAAAATATTTTTGTATAGGTATACAAGGTGTGTTTTAAGCTAAGTATTGCTATAAAAAATCAAAACTTAAAACTTTAAAAAGTTTATAAAGTAAAAAATAGTCAGCTAGGATCAAATTATTACTAACAGAAGAAAAATGCTTTTTTATAAATCTGGTGTTGCCTAATGTTTAAATAAAATCTCCAGTAGTATACAGTAATCTCTAGCCCTTCACATTCACTCGCCTCTCACTGACTCCCCAAAGCAACTCCCGGTTCTGCAAAGCTCCATTCGTGGTAAGGGCCCTATACAAGCATATCATGGTTTTAAGTCTTTTATGCCATATATTTTACTGTGCCTATGTTTAGATAAATATATACTTACCATTGTGTTACACTTGCCTACAGATGCAGTACAGTAACATGCTGTACGGTCCGTAGCTTAGGAGACAGGTTGTACTACCTGGGCTAGGTGAATGGTAGGTCGAACCATCCAGCTGTGTGTAGGTACACTCTATGATTTTCACACAAGAATAAAATCTTCTAATGACACATTTTCCAGAACTTATCATTGTTGTAAGAGGCACCTGACTATATATCAACTTCCTTTTTTCATACTAAGAAAAAAAATTTTAAAGAATGTTTTAAAGTTAAGTGTAAGAAAAATAATAACCACAGTTCAAGCAGAGAAATGTGTTTAAATATCTATGGAAGTTCAAGACGAGATTAGTATATCTTCTATGTATCAGTAAATTCTATATACACCTAAAAGAAAATGAAAGTATAGGAAAAGAGTTGCAATATCTATGGACAGAAAAGGACGAGTAAGTTCATTATATATAAGGAATGAAAAAGCCTATCAGGAAATAGCATTGGATTTTTTAAAAAAGAATCACAAAAAGCATGAAAATAATGTATAATATTCAGTGTTGATGTGGGTGTCCAGGGGAAATGGGTCTGATGCTTCTGCAAAACAATTTGTCAATATGTATCAAAAGTCTTAAAAAATGCACAGCCTTTGGCCAAATAATTTCTTTCTAGGAATTTTTCAATGAAATTCTGCTTTATAATGGTCAAATACAGGAAACTTCACTATGCCTAATGACATGGGATTTATTAAAAAGTTTATGATATGTAACCATGGAATGGATATCTTTGAGCTTTTAAAAAACTCAGGAAATACTTACACTGATATAGGTATGCTCACTATGTACTCTTAGCAGAAAGAAGACCAAAGCAGAAATGTTACAAACACATGAAGAGTAATATTCGATTTTATTAAGGGGGAGAAATTATGTGTGTGTGTGTGTACTTGCATAGTTATTTCTAGAAATAAGATTATAGGTGTTTTAAATTTTCTTTTCAATATTAGTATTTATTTTCCCTCCACCTCTTTACATTTCACATTCAGAAAAGAAATACAATAAATATTATGTGGGTAAACCAAGCAAGGAAGCAAAATGCTAAGCTCCCCAATCACACGGGAGCAAGAGCCGGGACTCAGGACTCAGTGGCTGGCAAGTCCCAAGGGTAACACGCAGAGTAAGCCAGGCTGGGGTGGTGGCAGAACATCTGGGTACTTGTTCCCTCTTGGGCTCAGCTGGCAGATGGCAGGAGAGCAATCCAGGCTGTCCAGGGACCAAAACAGTAGCCAAATTGGTTCAGACCCAGATGTCCTGGTCTTGGCAAGGCAGTGGAGAAATCACATCTGGGTAGCAAGAGCCGCAATGCAAGAAACCATAAATTTGGTACATGCAACCCGAAAACAGCATTGAATGTTGTCAACTTTTATTAGCATTATTCAGATTTTGAGTTCTGGGGCCAAATGGCTGTAGTTATCTGAAGATGGCTTTTGTGGAGTAAAACTCTAAGCCTGACTTTGATTCTCCTCTTGTGTCCCTTCTCCAGCTTTCTTCGAAGAGATTCCCATCTTTTCTCCATATTTCCTTGTTCAGTGTTGCCTCTGTCCCCTGTCTCTCTTGGAATCCTAATAAAATGGCACAGAACGGTATTAGAGAGCTCACACGATGGTCTTTTCTGGTTGTGAGACATTATAGGACCTTATACACGTGCACACTCACATACACACCACCCATGCCCAGACGGCTGCTTCTTAGTGTTGCCCCAGTGATGATGGTCGTGGGTTTTGGTCATGGTTTCATCCGGTTAGCAAAGGTTTGTCAAACACTTGCTATGTACCAGGACTATGTTTGACTGAGGAGAGAAAAATGAGCAGAGGCAAATACACACTCCCAGCTCCCGGAGTTGATTATGGTCCAGTCTAATGGCAGAGATAAACATTAATCAAATAATTGCACTAATGAATGAAAAGTCACCCTTATTCATGCATTCATTCAAAAAACATTTAGGATGTGCTGTTTTCCTAAGAGCTTGTGGCACCCAGGGGGAAGTACTCACGGACTTTGGCCTTGACATGCTTCTGGGGAGCAGGAAAGCCAGGATGTGAGCACCTCGAGAGTGCCTCCTAGGCACCAGAACTATGCTAGCCCACTGAAGTTGCCTATTTTAAAGGTGAGAAAATCCAGGCTCAGATTGAAGGTCATATAACTAGAATTTGATTTTAGGCCTGTCCAACTCAAAAGCACATGCACATCTAAATGGTAACGTGCCTGTGTTTTTCCACCCTGTGAAGACATACAGACATAAGTGGCCACGCCAATAGGAGATACAGATGTTAAGTAGCTAAAATGGGGATTAGTCACTGTGTATGAGAAGGATGGGAGCTACCACTAGAACCTAAAGCACAGAAAGTAGAAAGCACCAGGCTCACGGCAATTGCTCTCACCCTAAGCTGGGCCGTGGAAGTGGGAGAGGCCCTGATGTGCTCAGACAACCTCTCTATTTTTGCACACTCACCTGCAACATCTCCAGTTGTGGAGAAACATCCTGGACAATAGAGAAGTCACATCATATCCACTTTCCATTGACTTTGTTCAGGCTTCAGTGATACAACATATCTCACTGTTAATGAGAAATGCAAAGCACGCCTAGCAATTTACTGACAATAACAATGAAGCAAATTTGACCGTATGTCAAGGAGCGTCAAGGGAAGAGGCTGACTATGGTTAGTTAGTACCGTTGTGTATTCCCCTCCAAGAGGCCCATAAAACTTCTCTGATTTGCAGAATTAAATTGTAGTTTGCATGTAAACAAGACCTGAATATTTCCTGGAAGATCCTCACATTTTAAAATAACAATCTTGAGAATAGAAGCCAAATATCAGTGCCTACCAAGGTGGCAAATTGTAAGCTATGTATCTTTAGACATTAAAAGCCACCTAGCTTTGTTAGAACAAAATACATCCATTAACATTGCTTTTGTACATGCAGCACGGAGTCCAGTGGTAGATACTGTGTGGGAAGTGGGGACGACCTACTGCTTTTAGATCTTGGTTCACATTTATGGGCCCAAAACGAGCTACCTAGAAATGTCTTTGCAGACATGACCATGAGAATTGTTCCTGGGAAGATAGGTTGAGCTATGTGGAATTCACAGAAAAATATTGACTTAAAATATATTGTTACCATTATAATTTACATATGCAAAATGGACAAAGTCAGGACTATTTAGTTTTCCTATGACTAAACCTGCCAAAACCTTAAAACAAAGTGCCTTAAATATCAAAATTGTGTTGGTTTGAGTAAACTGAAAGTTCTAGAGTTTCAGAGAGCACTGGACATGGAGGCTCGGGCAATGACATCAGGACAGTCTCTTTCTGTGTCTCACCTCTGCTTTTTTCTTTGTTGGGCTCCGTCACCCCAGTTCTTTGTGCCCCAAACAATTCCAGATTTATATTTTTCTGAGTTTAAGTCCAGACAAAAGTGTCCTTTATTCTGGCAGCTCCGACTAAAGTCAGAAGATTGCATCTCTTTGGTTAGGACTGTGCCACATGCTTTTCTAAGAAACAATGCGTCCAGGCATTTGGGGCATACTGAAGGCCTTAAGAGGCAGGTTGTGTGCCCAACCCTGGAGCTGGTGGTAGAGCCAGTTGCATCCTCACCACACGCATGGGGGAGAGGATGATCGGGGAGCTAGTGCAAGAGAATGGGGAAATGATTGTGGGACAAGGAAAATCAACAAATGTCCACAGACCTTGGAAGGAAGCTGTGATGTCTTCCCATGTGAAGTGTGACGATGACAGTGACTCATATCATCAGCATTGCTGAGTAAGCAGCCACTCTATTCCCAGCATCCTACTAACAATCCTTCTCGCTACACCATATGTTAGGTGGGATTTAGGCCCAAGGATGAAACGGAAGCTCAAAAAGGTTAAGTGGTTTGCTAAAACTGCAGAGCTAACAGGACATTAACTCAGGCCTATCTATGTCCAGATCCTAGCTCTTTCCGTTGTGTTTGTCCCTACAGAAACGTTTCCTATTTCTGTCTCCCTAGAAAAAACAGGGTGTGTGTGTATCTCTGTTCAGAACTGGAGACAGATGGATAAGATGGCAAATTATAAGGGGAAAGAGGATGCTTTCAGAGCGGTCTCCCCCACCCCCAGGGTCAGCATACCCCACCAGCAGCATGTTTTGTGTCTCAGGGACAGCCCAGGCCCATCTGTGGCTGGGAGACCCCATCTGGGGGGCTCTGTGAGGTTGGCAGCCATTTTCCAATCACGGGTATTTCTATGGCTTTGTTTTTCTTGTCAAGTTCCCAGCAGCTGCGGGACTTATTAAGCCAGAATCATGTTGCATATTCATCAGATGACTTGTTAATCATCTGCCAAGCCCCTCTGGAGAGCAGGAGTCCAGGAGCTCAAATGAAGACTAGCAGACAGCATGTCCTCACCCGCTCTCCTGAGCAACACGTTATTGGCAATTACATAAAAGTTTTCAGGGAAGTGGGTTTAAAGCAGAGGGAGAGTGTGCTGTTTGATCATCTAGCTGTCATCACCCTCTCTTCGCACATTATAGGCAAAATGTGACGGCGCAAGGGGAGGAGAGGGTGAGGCCAAGAGCATGAATGGCGGGAAGCTGGGAGGTAGGAGCATTAGGAAGATCCCCGCGCCTTTCATTCAGCATCCCTCCTGATCGGGGTCTTCCACCAGGGCTCTGCTGCTCCTTAAAAGGACATGCAGTTCTGTAGGATATGTGCCCTTTGTCTTTTAGTTCACAATAAAACCCAAGTTCCTAGGACAGAGACTGGGCCACAGAAAAGAGCTTAATGATTGCTAAATGAATGAATCCAAGTCCTCTAGCCCCCCAGGTGGACACCTTACCTCGAATACTCAATCCTCAGAGGCTAGGCCTGGCTCACCAGGACAAGCAGGAGTACCACCCACCCTATGTCCTTCCACTTAGTGTAAGTGGCCAACTTCTACAAACCCTTTTTGATTGCATCCCTCCCACTCAAGATGCTGCTTCTGAGTGGGGTTCACCAGACCTGCTAGGATACTGCTTCTGATGTCACGGTGTCTCCCTTCACTACTCACCTTGGAGGATGGGCCCAGCCTTAATTTTTCTAAAACCCAGGTAATGCCAGCGTGAGGTGTTTCATAATAAGTTACCTTTTCTGTGTAATGAGCTGGGTGACAATAGGGCCTAGTTCATAGTAATTATCAGGAGCACATCAGATAATGCCTGTGGGCTATCAGGCTACAGTACAGAAAGCATAAATATATAGGGAGAGTAACTGGTGCTGTTATCACTGAGAGGTACTGGTTAAAAACAGGCTCTGGAGACTATTGGATTCAAATCCTGGCTCTGCTATTTAGTAACGAATCTTGGGAAAGTTATTTAAGCGCCTTCTGCCTCAGTTTCCTCATTTATAAAATGGGACTAACAATAAAATTTGCTTTACACGGTCCTCTCTTTGGACCTTCCCAGAGGAAGAAGCAAACAAGTGGAACTGAGATGTGCTCAGTCAACAGTAAAAACGGCCAACGCGCTAGTGACTGAAATTTCTTAAAATCTTTGCAGCATCTGCAGTGGGATGGCTTTCCTGGGTTCTGGTCTTTCCCAGAAAAACAAAAACAGAAGGACACAAAATCACCAAACTGGTTACCCCATAATACAAGGAGGGGAGATTCTGTCCCAAGATGGAACAAATTTCATCTTTTACCCTCAACTACAAAAGCTCCTTGGGACACCCAGGATTTTTTTTTTCAGGTTCGATTATTTTAAGGTCCAGGTTTTATTTCCAGTTATGGGAAGGCAAATTCCTAGTAACTTTACAATGTACGTTTGTCCTGAAAAAGCATTCTGTGGCAGTGGTTGTGAAAGTGGAATTCATGAGGCAGGAATTTGTTAGGAATAAAAGTTCTCAGATCATACTTAGCACTTGTTCATAGCACGTGCAGTTAAAGAAACTCTTGACCACATGCCTATGGCTACCAATAGAATGTATTTCCTATTAAGCTTCCAGAAATCAGCGACCTGTTTGGGACATGGGCCTTTTCTCCCTGCAGGACCTTAATGTGAGGGTTTGTAGCGTGAAACTGTACCTGGCATGTCATTCTTACTACAGGACTGTGAGCTTACTGTCATCCACTTCTTGTTTGCCTTAAATAAGATGTCTCAGCAGATTTTTGACCTATCAGCCCGTGAGCACACATGGAGGTGGTATCATGCATTTGGTGTTTGTTAATTTGGGGGAATGCTATGATCCAATATGGCTGCCAAGGCCTTGACACTGTTAATTGAACTGTAGCTGAGCTTAAATGGAGTTTCCCCTTAAAAACATGAGGTGTTAATTAATCTATGCTCAATGGATATAATAAAAACAAGACATATACACATACGTACTTATAATCCTTCTAACCATGTATAATTAGTTCCACAACCCCCCTCACCTCACAGTATCCTAATATTTGTATGTATATAAGATTTTTATTTTGCCAAATCCCTAAAACAAGAATATATGAAATACAGCCAAGGTGTTTTCTCTCTCTCTCTCTCTCTCTCTCTCTCTCTCTCTCTCTCTCCTTCTCTCTCTCTCTATATATATACATACACATTAATATATACATATTTATATGTAATCAGATCTAAGTACAAATTCATTTAGAACTAAGCTTTAGCCCAACTCATTAAAGAATTTTTGAAAGCCAAAAAATTCATTAAAAAGTAGGTTTTATGGGCTTAAGGTTTAAAAAAATTTTTTTGCTTCCTGGAAAGTTTACTAAAAAAGCCTCCGTGTTTTACAGGTTGCCAGCCAGTTTACCCAGCACGGAGATTCTGTCTCTTAAAAAAAAAATTATAAAGCAACAACAGCCAAAGCTAACATTAACATGTGCCTATCTTTTGCCAGTACTTCATCCAGTTCCTGTCACAGTTTAGTCCTCACACTAACCCTGTGAGTTAGATGGTAGATGGAGACACAAAAACTTAGAAAATTTTCCCAGAACCACAAAACTGGCATGGGGGGGAGCTTGGATTTTGTCCCAAGTAGTCTTTTAAAGTCTGCTTTCTTAATTATCACAATAGATATTTTCCAAAGGATATGGATTATTTAAGAGTTTTAAGGGCTGCTTTTTATTACTCTCAAAGATGTGACAGGAAATAAACATTTATTTATTTGTTTTACATACATTGTTTTATTTGTTGTTATACCTATGTTCCTGATGAGAAAAGGAGGTTCAGAGAGGTTAAGTGACTTGTCTGAAATCATCCAGCCAGTCTTTAATAAAGTTAAGAATTGAGCCCAGATCAATTTGATCCCAAAGTCCATGTTTCATGTTTTTTCCGTGACACACTATTGCCATCCTAAAAATAATAGATATTAATAATCTTTAGCGTTGACTTAAAGCTGAAAACATCATCCCTACGTCTTTCTTCCTATCTTCCCCAAAGACTATTTTTTATCCACACACCACCAAGTGTTTCCCACACTTGTTTTTTTCTTGGTTGGTCTTCTGCTCCAAAGACACAGCAGAGCTTTGTTCCAGAAACCAGGATCCTGGAATGGAGGGAGCGGCTGCCCGTGGTGGGAACAGGACGGCATGCTCTGCTTGTCCCTTCAGCCCTCCTCTGGCCCACCCCATCTTCTGCCCAGCGGGCCTGTCAGGTGGCAGCTGTGAGGAGAGCAGGGCCTGCCAAGCACCCAGGGAAGGGCTTTGGCCAAAGGCCCCACATCTAACCCTGAGCTCTGAACTCACAGCCCTCCTGCTGCATCCTTCTCTGTTCTCATTAACCTCCCTTCCTGCTGGGCTCAGTCTGAGCCAGCTCCCACCAGCCACCCCTGCCGAGTGAGGTGAACGGCCAAGTCACGATTTCTCTTGTTATTCTTCCCAAGCCTAAGTTCACAAAGCTTTGTCATCACAGGATTGTACCCCCTGCCTACATGTGGGCAGCCACATAGTGTCTCCAAGGTGCTTGGCAGTTTCCTTGATAACTCATGCCCACCCTGCACCTTGCCCACTATTGGGCATGTGAACCTGAACCACCACATCCTGAACCAGCTGGGGTGGGGGTGGGGGGGGGACCCAGGAGATAGCACTTCTACCCGTCCTTCCTTCCCTGACCCTGGGTGAATCTTTCCTGTACCAGCTCAGGGCCTTGCACTGCAGGGTGACCTTCCTGCTAGAGGTTTCCCAAGATGACTGTCCTCATAGGATCTGCATGGTAGAGTTTTAGAAGAGAAAAGGATTTGAAATTTCTTACAGGAGCAAACAGACTGGCCAAGTGGCATCTGTTTGAACTTGGTGAACTTGGTGTGGCATCACGCTGAAGTTTGCAAGTGCTCACCCTTTTATTCCCAGTCTTTCCTTCTCTAACTTCTGATATAAATCCTAAACCTCCCTCCCTTCCCCATTGTAATTTTCCCCCATGTTTAAAAAAGTTTCCCAGGTGCTTCACTTTTCCGTGCTATTTTCTTCCTGCTTCAGCCCCTCAGAGTCCTTGTCTATGCTTCTTGCCACTGATGCCTTTTCCCTGGTGGCAATGCCTACCCTGCAGAATGTCCCAGAATGGAATTGCAGTGGGCACAAAGGACAGAATGCTGGAGACACTCCCCTTCCCTCCATCATCTTTCTCTGGTCTGTCCTGCTCCGGCAGAAATTGAAATGCAACAAGAGGAGCAGTGCCTGGTGCACCTCTGTCACCTCTGTCTCCCCTGTTATCTGCTCTGTGGGCTATCAGGCTGCTCAACAGGAGCATGCAGGAAGTTTTGGAAAGGATTCAGTTTCTGGGTTCTCCTCTAGGCCTAGAGAGTCACTGTGTCCACTGGGGATGCAGGCTGAGGACTCTGTGATCCTGAGGCTGTCAGCTTGCTGAGGGGGTTGACAGTGCAGAGGCCGGTGAGCACTTTGTTAGGGATGAATGTAAAAGGACAGAGCTGGAGGTGGAGCTGAGGGTGGTGGCGTTGGTCAGGGAGGCAGACACAGATGGCAAGGGGCTGAGGACTGTGGACAGAGAGCAGCCAAGGCTTTGGTGTGTGAGGTTGTAGCCAAAGGGGGAAGAAAATGATAGAAGGACAGAGGGTTAAAGAAAGCAAGAGCCTGCTTGGGGGCCACTGGGATGGGGCTGGGTGTCAGGCACCCTTGCTGTTAGGAACACAGACATGTGAGGGACACCTGCTCCGGCCACTCTGTGTCCACAATTTGGTGCTCCCTCATGGTGCTTGCATCCACTGCAGGCTGGAGTTTGGGGAGAGGGTCCGCAGCCCCAGGCCCTAACCTCCTGCAGATTCTGCATGGTTGCTTCATCATTGCCTTGATGTTCTTTCTCTCGGGGATGTTTTTCTAGCTGTTGACTCTAAATCACAACATGCACAGGCTGGGCCGGCCAGCTGAGATAATAATGGTAACAACCATATCCTATGTTTCGCTAGAGAGTTATTCCTCCCCCCCCCCCCCCCACAGAGTACAAAGCCGTTTACAGATGCTTTTCCATTCATCCTCTTGACTTTTTGTGAGCTGAAGATTCCTCTCCCTGTTTTTCAGAGGGTTCTGAGATGTGAGGGGCAGAAGTACATGCTCATGTTGACTTAAAAATTAGGACCCATATTCCTAGAGACCCTGTGTCTGGATTCCTTCCATGCTGGTCACAGCCCCACGAGAGCCAAGGATAAGAGACGGCAGGGCAGAACCCATGATCCAAACCTTGACAGCAGACCTGGCTCTGCTGTAGAGCACTGTCCCACCCTCCCATGGGCCTCCACCGCAAGCCCCTTTGTCTTTCCTTTGAATATCTAATGCTGTTCCTGGTAGTGCCCAGGAAATGTTGTCTAGGAGCCAGGGAGTAGAGGCCATGGAGTTTAGCAGGGCTAGTAGAACCCACACTGGCTGGGAACAGATTTCTCTTAACCTCGGCCATATGCCTGAATCCTCCCATGAAGGCCCAGCAGTCCAGCTTTTCTGGGGCCCAGCTTCACCTTTTTGCTTTGTAGGTGTGGATGGATGCGGGCACCCAGATCTTCTTCTCCTTCGCCATCTGTCTAGGGTGCCTGACGGCCCTGGGCAGCTACAACAAGTACCACAACAACTGCTACAGGTGATTGGGGGAATGGGGCCGGCCACATACCTGCGTCTCACTCCTGTCCTCCAGCCGCATTAAACTGGGGGTAAGTTGGAGGGTGTGCAGGCTCCTGGACAGGCCTCTGTTTCCAGTGCCCCGGGGCTTCTGGGAGCTGATGGGAGCCAAGTGCAGACTGGGCAGAGGGAGTGAGTCCAGAAGGGTTGGACTGGCTGGGAAAGCTCAGCAGGGCTGACTTAGAGGCTAGTGAGTGCGGGAGCGCTAGGTGAGTGAGCCTGCAAAGTGCACCAGGTGCTCAAACAATGTTTGTTACAACATTGATGAGGAAAATAATCGGTTTCAATACATGTCTGTTTCACTTCAAGTCAAATTTTCCAAGAACCTGTTGATGTTAAGTGCAGTCTTACTATAATTGTCAATGTTGGTCTTGCCTGGTCGGTGACCCCACCCTAGCAGAGTGACCTCTTCGTGTTTTCACCTCCTGTCCTCAGCTCCCTCCTACATACCCCTCCTCACTTCATGTCCCCATATGGCTCCGTTCTGCCTACGTGGCTCAGACACTGAGAATTTAAGGGATGTTAATATTAGCTGAAATATAACTGAAAAAATCATATTGTGCATCTCAGAATCAAATTTGGGCAATCATTGGGATTTGGGATTACCTGTGTACCCATGCCCTGCATTCAAATGTCAGATAGAATTACAGCAGAGGGACAGGGTCCTGTGATGTGGTGGCAGTATGGGAGGGGGAGCTGTATGGCAGTTTGTAATGTTTAGATTCATTTTTCTTTTCTTTTCTTTCTTTCTTTTTTTTTGAGACAGAGTCTCACTTTGTTGCCCTGGATAGAGTGCTGTGGTGTCATAGCTCACAGCAACCTCAAACTCTTGGGCTCAAGCCATCCTCTTGCCTCAGTTTTTCATTTTTAGTAGAGACAGGGTCTCACTCTTGGTTAGGCCGGTCTTGAACTCGTGAGCTCAAGTGATCCACCTGCCTTGGCCTTCCAGAGTGCTAGGATTACATGCATGAGCCACTGAGCCATCACGCCCGGGCTAGATTCATTTTTCTCTTCCTTAGAGCCTCCTTCTTTTAGAACTAAATGGATTTATTCTTTGTCTGAGCTTGTGGGCAGGGTGGTGGTGGTAGGTGGAGCAGAACCAGCACCCTGATCGTTGTCTGACACCGGGGGTCCCTGCTGGCTCCTGGAGAGACCTGAGGTGCTGAAAGCCCCTTTCTGACTGGCCTGTCCCCACTGCTTCCTCCCTACCCCCAGGGACTGCATTGCCCTCTGCTTCCTCAACAGCGGCACTAGCTTTGTGGCCGGGTTCGCCATCTTCTCCATCCTGGGCTTCATGTCGCAGGAGCAGGGGGTGCCCATTTCTGAGGTGGCTGAGTCAGGTAAGTGTTGCTGGGCAGGGTCGGTGGGCAGCACATCCTTTGAGCCTGGCTTGAACCTTTGGCACGAGGACCCAGAGGCCTTTCTGTTGTCACCTACACCCTGGGCGAGCTGTGGTCACCTTTCAGTGGATGTGTTCTGGGAACATTTGGGGGAGAATTAAACAGCAATTTCAGCTTTAAAGAGTAAATGGGCGTACAGTGAACATCCTTCTTCCCTTCCCTGGCTTCCAGGTCACCACCCTGGAGGTGATTTGTGTTATCAACTTTGTGTTTATCCTTCCAGAAATAGTTTAGACACATATGAGAAAAAAATATATATATGCACACACATTACTATTTCTATTTCTTACCCCCTTTCAAAAAATCCAAATGCTAACATAGTTTATACACTGTTCTGCACCTTGCTTTGTTTTGTTCACTTTAACATGTATCTCAGACCTAAGTTTACATCAGCACATGGAGTTTCTCCCTTTTGGAGTGACTGTAGTGTTGTTGTCGCTTTTAAATAAAATCAAGGCCTGTCCCGCCATCCCAGCCTGGGTAAGCTGTACATCATTTCTCTCGCTCTTCCTCTCTTCCTGGGGACTACCCACTTTCACTCTGTAACAAGGCAGCTTTCTATAGTAGCACATACTTGTCACACAGAATGCCGAGCACTGGGCAAGCCAACATTATTTATTTTTAATAAGGAGGATAATGCCTCACTTTTATGAAGCACTTACTACAGGCGTCAACTTGCAAAGAAGGTCCTCGCATCATCCTCTTCTCACCAGTGTGGGGAATGAGACTTGAAGTAAATGATGCCCAGCGTCTCAGGCATCCCCTCTACTTCTCAGAGGAAGCTTCCTATGGACAGACCCAGGCTCTAGCACATGATTTGTTCCTGCCATTTAAGTCAGCTGAGAGGAACATATATTTATTGAGAGGATGTGGGTCAAAGGCATTGTGAAATTAGTGCCGGCTCCCTCGTCACAGGGTGACAGAAAGGGCTGCAGGTGCAGTGGTGGTGAGCTAGAGGCCCCACACCAAACTCAGTCTCAGGGGTGTTTTCTTTGGTGCCCTGTGCAGACTTTTTAAAGACAACAAGGCCTGTGCCCTCAGCGGGGTGCCATTGCACTGTCCTCACCAGGCCCTTCAGCCTATTCTCGTTTGACCTGGGTCAGCTGCTCAGGCTTATGTGGCCTGCAGGCTCCTGAGCTCATTCCAAGCTTGAAACCTCTGATTTGGGGCAGTATTTGGAGACCTGGAGCCCTCCATAGGTCCAAAACCCTTCACACCCACGATCTCTGAGTTCCATTCTTGCTAATGAGCAAGTAGCCCCTGGGAGATTTGGGAAATGGTGTAGGTTAGGGTGGGTTCTCCCAGGTGAGGATGGTGATGGTAACGTGGGGATGAACACGGCCCCACCCTGGGAAGCTGATGGGTCACAGCAGGGCTGCAGTTGGCCCAGCACTGGGCGGTGGCCTCTGCTCCCTCTGCAGGCCCCGGCTTGGCCTTTATTGCCTACCCCCGGGCTGTGGTGATGCTGCCCTTCTCTCCTCTCTGGGCCTGCTGCTTCTTCCTCATGGTCGTCCTCCTGGGACTGGATAGCCAGGTATTGAGGGGTGGCCACTCAGGGACTGGGAGAGGAGTGGAGGGTGGGTGGAGGGGGAAGCAGTGGGCTTGAGGTTTAGCTTTATGTCTCAAGGGACCTTAGCATAGATGGGGACTGGGCAGATACCAGAAGTGGATGCCCTGGAAAAGACCCAGAGGAGCTTGAAGGGTCCAGACCTAATCACCGAATGACAGTAGCTCTGGGGACTTGAGACAAGCATACTGGGTGGCCCTGGGAACAGGAAGCCAGAGCAAGTTGACAGGGCTTTGGGAGCTCTCTTTCCCTGCAATTCTTTGCCCTCTCACCAGTTTGTGTGTGTAGAAAGCCTGGTGACAGCACTGGTGGACATGTACCCCTGTGTGTTCCGCAAGAAGAACCGGAGGGAGAGCCTCATCCTTGGAGTGTCCCTCGTCTCCTTCCTCGTCGGGCTGGTCATGCTCACAGAGGTGCAGGGCTGGGGGGCTGGGAGGCTGGACGGGAGGATGGGTGAAGAAGAGGAGCCAAGTGGCAAGCCCTGCCAGGTGGGGTGGATGCCGTGGGTTCAGGCCACAGGGCAGGGTTCTGGCCTTCTGGGCACTCGGACTCCTCTTCTCCCACTGTAGCAAGGACAAGGACGCAAGTTCCTCCCTGGTCTCCCTCACTGGGCACCTGCCTCTGGGGATGGGTGAGGGGTAATTTGGCTCCCTGGTAAGAAAAGAGGTGTGGAGATGATGGTTGGGGTGGCTTGGATTGGGGAAAATGGCCTTCCCAGCAAGATCCCATGATTTCCCAGGGAGTGGAGCCAAGTTCTATGTATAAACTTCACAGTGAGAAAGGGAGCGCTAGGGCTGGGTGATATTCTGTGTGGTCTCAAGGGAGGGAGGAGATGGAGCTTTTCAGCTCAATAGCACTCGTGACAATCCCAGAGTACACACTATGTCTTGAGCTTCTGGCTCAATCCTAAGTGTTCTCTGATTTTATCTATCTTCCATCCAAAATCCATAATAAAGATGAGCATCTCACACAAGCCTAGCACTTTACAGTGTATGAATCACATTCTCTTTTACTATCTGTCTCCTCTGATCCTCACTGACTCCTTTCTGTGCCCCAGAAGTGTGAGGTTCAAGGGCATAGGGGTGGATCTCTCTGTTTCCTCTGTATAACCCCCCTTTGTTTTGAGACCATCTCACTATGTTTTCCTTGGTAGAGTGCTGGGGCGTCACAGCTCACAGCAACCTCTAAGCGATTCTCTTATCTCAGCCTCCCAAGTAGCTGGGACTACAGGCGCCTGCCACAATGCCTGGCTATTTGTTGTTGTTGTAGCTGATCGGGTTCGAACCTGCCAGTCCTGGTGTTATGAGGCTGGTGCCCTAGCTGCTGGAGCTACAGGCACCAAGCCTAAACTCCCTTCTTTTATAATCTCCCCCTGCACAGGGCGGTATGTACGTGTTTCAGCTCTTTGACTACTATGCAGCCAGTGGCATGTGCCTCCTGTTTGTGGCCATCTTTGAGTCCCTCTGTGTGGCTTGGGTTTATGGTGAGTGATTACTACCCTGAGCTCAACCCCAGCACTCTCCTCTACCCCAGGGCCCTTAGACAGAAGAGAGACATCTGCTCACACCTACCTTTTCTGGGGACTACTCCTCTACTCAATCTCAAACATCTTGAGAATCCTAAGTTGCTACCATGGGAAAGGCCCTCCAGAAGATCCTAGGTAGAGCTGCACCTAGATCACCTCAGGCGAGCCCATGTCTTATCCTGTCCAAACCTTTTCAGCTTTTCACAACCCTGGTGATCAGGAAGTTATTGCCTTTACCTAGGTCAATTTCTTCCTGCTGCTGGTGATTTGAAAGGACCACCCTGATGTCTTCTGTCTGTCGATTCCCACCCATCCTAGTTTGCATGTGGCCCCTTCCTGATCCACTGGTCGCTGGAGAATGACCTTTCTCCCCCTTCCTTCTTTTCTCCCTGGTAGGGGCCAAGCGCTTCTATGACAACATTGAAGATATGATTGGGTACAGGCCATGGCCTCTTATCAAATACTGTTGGCTCTTCTTCACACCAGCTGTGTGCACAGTAAGATCATCCCTGGGGATGAGCCAGATGAAGGGAGGGAGAGCTGGTGGTAGCATTAGGATAGAGAGGCCATTAGCCCTCAAATAGACTTCTCCCTCGGAATTGAAAATCATCTTTGATTTCCATTCAGCTTCCTGTTGGGTTCTAGACCATTACAGCAAGATAGATTCTTCCTTTCCATTTCACAGAAGAATAAACTGAGTTCCAGCACTGTCAGGCAGTTCTACTGACACCACAGTAGGAATCTAATGTGACAGGCAGAACAGATACTCAAGTGTGTCAGGTGACTCATATTAATGCTAATACCCAGCGCAGTAATGACAGTGACAGTCACAGAGCACTTTCTCTGTGCTGAGCACACAGCATTTTACATGCACTCACTCATTTCATTCTCACAAAGTCCATGATGTGAGCGTGCTTGTTGTGTACTTATTTTACAGACGAAACTGAGGCTATGGAATTTAAGTGGCTTATTCAACCCAGACAGTTGCAGAGAACTAGGTTTCAAACCCAGGCAGCCCAGCTTGGGGGGTCTGAGTCTTAAGCCACAATGTGCTGATTCCTCTAGCTTTGTGTTAGCAGTTGCCCAGGCCTCCACTGTGTGCAGGGTATAAATGAGGAATGGGGGACAAAAGCGTATGAGCCCTGCTTTGGAGGTGCTCACAGCCCAAACTCAGGGTGCAGGAGAGATAAATACTTCAAAGCCCCCAGCAGGCACATAAGCATGTCCTAATTGGGGGCCAACCCTGTGTAGAGGTGCCCAGGGATGCAGGGGCCCTGGGGTGATGGGGGGGTGTACACTGTAAGCACAATGTGGTTGGAGATTGGAGGCCTGGAGTCTGATCTCTGTGTGTGGTGCAGGGAGAGCTGAAGGCACAGGGCCCCAGCCCCTTTCTTTTCCACCCTCACCCCTAGGCCACCTTCCTCTTCTCCCTGATCAAGTACACCCCGCTGACCTACAACAAGAAGTACACATACCCGTGGTGGGGAGATGCCCTGGGCTGGCTCCTGGCTCTGTCCTCCATGGTCTGCATCCCCGCCTGGAGCTTCTACAAACTCGGCACCCTCAAAGGCCCCTTCAGAGAGGTAGGGAGTTTAGCAGGGGAAAAAGCCAGAGGGTTGGGAACCTGAGCACTGGCAGATGAGCTGCCAGCCAGGTAGAAGCTGGTATGCGGAGGGCCAGTGCACAGTGTGGGTAGTGCCGAGAGGTCTCAGGAAGAGGCTGGTGACCGCAGGACATGGGCTGTGATGACAGGGCTGGCTCCCGGAGGGGTTGGCCCCTCCATGTGTGGGGAGGAGGCAGACATGGTGATGGGAGGCTGGCAGGTCTGCCCCCATGCCACCTGTGACAGCCACCTCCACTCTGCCTGCAGAGAATCCGCCAGCTTGTGTGCCCAGCTGAGGACCTTCCACAACGGAACCAAGCAGGATCCTCTGTGCCTGCCACCCCTCAGACCTCACTACTCACACTCACAGAACTAGAGTCCCACTGCTAGGGGCAGGCCTCCAGATGGCACCATGAGCTGGCTGTGGGGCCAGCTGCAGGAGGTACTGGCCAAAGCAGTCATCATGTGGGGTGGATAAAACGAAAGGGGATATTTTGGAGTCTGGCTTCTGAGCTGGGTCCCCCACCCCAGCTTCCCTACTCTAGGGGAAATGTGAAATGCTGGTTTTAAGAGCATCCTTTGGAAAAAAAAAAAAAAAAAGAGCATCCTTTGAGACAGGCCTTGGGGAGCTAGAGGGGCGAGAGCACTGTTGACCTCAGGCCCTCTGACCCTGCATTCCATTAAAGCCACCTTCTTCCACCTGACTGCCAGCAGCTGTGTCTGGTTTCTGCCCCTCTACCTTAGACTCCACCTCCCACACTGAGTTCATATGGCAGCCCACTGAGCATAGGTGTGGAGGAGGATGGGGAAGGGATCTGGACCAGAGAAGGCTGTCGAACCACTCCCCAGAACCCCTGCCCCCTGCTGTGGGGTTAAATGAGACTGAGGGAGGCCTGAAGGAGACCTGAGCCCCAGCTAAAGGACAGGAAGAGGAATGCCTAGTGGCTGCTCTTTCCTGCCTACTTTTCCCTGCTGGGTCCTGGCCGGCCCCCACTTCCCAAACTGTGTCTGTGTGTGCTGCTCACCACTGCCTGGCACTGGCAGCATGTGAATGGGTCGGTGGCCACTTTGCAGGCCCAAGGCAGCAAGGCACTACCTGGCAGGCGGAAATGTGGGAAATGATGATGGTGGGCCAGGCTGGGAAAAGGGATGAAGCTTTAGCAGTGAGGGTAAAGAGATGATGGTGGTGGTGGAAGAGGGCAGCCAGTCACTGCTTTCCCTGCCTGGAAGGGAAACTCATAGGATCCTGCAGTTCTCAGGGAAGAAGACACAAAGGAAGGGGAGCCCTCTCTTGTCTGGAGGCTACACCTGTTGGAGAAGAAAGGCAGACAGGGAGAGCCTGGGGCAGCACCAGCAGAATGGGGAGAGAGCAGCACAGGTAACTGGAGGGTTAGAGGTGCAGCCCAGGGCTGCAGGGAAGCTGCTGATTAACCCTAAGCCCTCCAGGCTGCCCTGGGGCCTCAGACCTTGCCGAAAGTATACCCACATCTTGGATCCACACATGTGCATGCTTTCCCAGTCCCTCGTTATCCTCAGATAAATGTGCACAAACTTAGACACCATAGTCAGCCAAGCATACTTCTTTATAGGGGCTTGCAGTCCTGGCTGGGGTCCTGGCCCTTTTACTTACTAGCTGTGTGACCTGGACCAAGCTAACCTTTCTAATCCTTATTTTTCTTCTCTATAAAATGGGAATACTACTACTTACATCACAGTGTTATGAGAATACAGTAGAGGGTATGGGCACAGCTGTCCTAGGGACATTTTCAAACAAGTCCATCCTATTTCCTATAGCTCCAGCTCCAGCTGACTGGGTTGTCAGGGTAACAAAAAAGCCTAAGACATGTTCAGAGATCCTCAGGGCCCCTGGCTTCCCCAGCACCAGACACTAGGTTGCACTGGGCCCCAGGAAGGAAGCTACTCATTACTGAGCTAAGCATTTTTGCTAGGACCCAAGGGAGAGAGCCCTAAATAATCCTACATCCTGTGGTCCTGCTTGGCACAGCAATATTGTCCAAGAAAATCAGGACCTGAGTCCCCCCAATCTCTTCTATCCTCCAGTTCTGGGAGAACGTTGCCCTTCCAGAAAAGGAAACACTGGGATCATTCTTTTCCCCCTCAAGCTGAATCCATCCATCCATCCATCCATCCATCCAATAAACACTGAATGTCTATACTCTGAGACAGCATCGTATTAAATGCTAGAAGCAGAAACAAAGAATTAATAAACAAGACCCATGCCCTTTAGACCCTTGTGGTCTGGAAAACAGTATGCTACACTGGAACAAATATGGATTATTGGAACCAACAGGCCCAGATCCCAGCTCCATCACTTACTCCTACATGGCCTTGGGACAAATCACTTAGCTTCTGTTCACCCCAGTTTTCTTGTCTGTAAAATGAGGCTAATAATCCCTACATTTTGAGGCTCTTAAATGTGAAACTCCTAATCTGAGTTTGATGTTTTGTACATAAGTCCCTTGCCAGGCCCTCTTAAAGGCACTCAG
This sequence comes from Loris lydekkerianus, assembly GCA_963574355.1. NCBI lineage: Eukaryota > Metazoa > Chordata > Mammalia > Primates > Lorisidae > Loris > Loris lydekkerianus. The sequence goes on from CAUYPK010045430.1 coordinate 21,400, forward strand.
GGGTTAGAAGATGAGGGTGGTGAGAACATCTTCTGGGGTCATTAGTCCTTAGTAATGGACAACTGATTGATTTACCATATTTCTTCTTGATTCTGGATGCCTCCCATGTGGAAAGAGTCCAGTTTTCACTAGACTTTCCAGGACTCCTATCTTTTGCAATGATGGGGGTCTCTGCCCACTAGGAGTTTACCAATTGGTCTGAATACCCAGTGGGTGTTGGGGCTTGGGGTATTGGAGTAGACTTAAGTGAGGGTGGGCTCAATGTAAAGAAAGGAAGACCAAGGTCTGAGGTAGTTGGATAAAAACAGGGAAGATTAGGGCGGATATTTTCTCAGGAGAATCAAACTCCACTCCCTGGGCCAGCTCAGACAAGGTAGCCTTCTCCTCCATGGTGAAGGATCGGTGTCAGGACTGCTGGGCCCTTGCCCTTCACCTCAGCATTCCCATGTCTTAAAGGAACGCATGTGACCCTCTAGGCCCTAAATAAAATTTTTGAATGAATGAACAAAGAAAGACATTTGCCCTCTTGCCCAGCCTGACCCTCTTCCCTCTTTCTTCTCTTTATGGAGTGGCTGGTATTTTGTTCTAACTGCAACTGGGTAATCTCGTGGACTTTTGCAGTAAGCTCTATAGTCACTCCATGGTGGACTGGCATGTAGAGACAGGCTACCCTGTCCTCGACGTGTGTGGATCCCAGCTGACCTTCACTGGAGTTCTGGCTTCACAGAGGCAATGAGTCTGAGAACTGTGACATACTCTGACTGTCTCTTGATGGGGAATCCCCCAGGAGATGCTGAGAGGGGCCTGAGAGACATTGAGAGGGGTTGCTGGATGGAAAACTACAGATATGATTCTCATGTCACACCCCACCCCTGCTGGGAAATTCTAAAGCACAAAGAGGAAGCACATGTAAAGGGAAATTTCCCTTTCTCCCCATCACTTCCCCTCCCTCCATACCACCTACAGCTGAAGAAACATCTCTTTCAGGAGACAGTGGCTATTCTGATCAAAGGGCAGGGGGAGGGTGCTGTGCCCACCACCACACACACCCAGGGCAGCGATGGGGGACATGTTCTGGAGAAGCTCACTGGGCACACGGCACAGGGCACATCTATCCAACAGACACTGTTCACCACTGGCAGCTGCCAAGCTGTTCCAGACAGACCCTGGCTACATGCTTGGTGGTGAGAGGGGACTAGAGCATCACTAGTGCTGCCTGGGGCTGGACACTCCACCCTCCCTGCCTCTGTGTGCAGAGGACCAATAGCAAACACTAAAAACTCCTCTTAAGCACCTGTGATGCCCTAAGCACTCTATCATATTGTTTTTAACCCTCATGACAAAGCAGGTGTGTTATCTACCTGTGATAGATGGGGAAGCTGAGGCTCAGACCCTTACCTAGCTGACATGACTGACAGATGATAGAGGAGAGGTTGAGACTTGGGTCTGTCTGACTGTAAATCTGTGTCCTTTCTACATTATACTTCTTGAGAGGTGCTCTGAGTGCTTTTCTAGGAAAATCCCAAAGAGAAGTGTCGTGGTTGTGACAGCCTAGACTAGTGCCTTGCAGCCACAGAGGGCAGGTACAGATGGAAAACTCCAGTGTGTGATTCACCCTCCTCCCCTGCCCTCGTCAGTGAGGCCAGCTCCCCTCCCAGGAGTTTCCAGCCTGGGAGTTAGTGGCTCCTATCTGTTGCTCCGGTAAGAGAGGGGTGTACCCTGCCTGTGTACCCCCATGCTCCTCCCTGAGATGGAGATAGGGCTGGGAGGGCCGTGGAGAGAAGGACCAGGACAGGAACAGCAATTGGGGGTAGGGTGTGTGAGTTCCTGAGCCTCTTCCCCTGTCTGAGGGTCACTCCTGTGCCTACTGGAGGTCCCTGTCTGGAGGAAGGGGACACAGTGGGATGGGGATGGGGTGTGGGCTGGGGACAGGAGACTTGATGTCCTGAGGTTGGGTGTTGTAATCCCAGTTCACAAACTTTTGGCATCAGTCCCTCCTGTTGCTTGTGGTGTTTCTCTGTCCCTCACTTCCCGGCACATTCACACACACACACAGGGTCACTCTCTGCCTGGGAGTCCCTGGATGACTCCAGTGGGATCCTGCGCTGGGAGGAGCAGGGAAGGGAGGGAAGGCAGAGGACAGTTTCTCTTTCAGGGCCTATCTCTGGTGTCATTCTCCTAAGTGGCTTCCCTGAGACTCCCCTGAAGACGCGTGCTGGGGGCTGAGCTGACAGCAGGGCCAGGAGTTGGAGACAAAGGTGAGCAGAGAGTGGGTGCTGGCTGTGAGAGGGGCTAGAGCGTAAGGCCTGGCCATGGGCAGTGGGCAAGAGGGGTGGTCGCCTGACCCAGGCGAGGGGAAGCAGATGGTGTCCAGTGAGATGGGAAGGAGTAGTATAGGGGAGAAACCTTAGGTTATTCCTGAAGGCCCGGGATCTGCAATTAATTGTCATAGTGAGGGGCTCCTGCCCTCCACCTGCTGCCCTGCACAGCCAGCCAGGAGCCAGGTGTCCCTCAGAAGGAGGGAGCTGCCTGGCTGGTGGGAAGGCATGGGGTGCCAACGAGAGCAGTGAGGTAGCTGAGGGGAGGCGAGCCAGGAAGCCCACGGGGTGTGAAGGACTACAGATGGAGCCAGGTTTTGGTGCCGTGCACACAGGTATGTGTGTGCAAAGGGACGTGACGGGGAATGGCACCAGTGTGTGTTCAGGAACGAGTGCTGGTATGTGGGTGTGGGCTGGGGCATCCTGTCCCATGCGTCCAGTGGCTAGACCCTTCCTATGTCGGATTGGGGACAATGGTCTCTTGGGGAGCAGGGTTTCTGGACTTGTCTGCTCCTCTGCTAGACCCTGGCCAGGCCTCTGTCTGTGTGCCCAGCTCTTGAAGCTTTCCTCCATGGGCAGCACTGAGCCCAGTGTTGGTACTGGTGTCTTTGCTTCTGGGGGGCACTGAGGTATGGTGAGGTCTATTCCCTGCCCCCAGCTTAGCAAAGCAAGTGGGCTAGAGGTGCAGTGGGGGTGGAGTGTTCTGTCCTTTTGGCTTTTAAGAGTAACCCAGAAAGGAGAGCTGAGTACAGCTTGTTTTGATGTCTAACATCCCCCAGGACATTTCTTCCTGAGTCTAACTTAAATCCCTCTTGCTGCAGTTTAAGCCTGTTTCCCCTTGACTTACCATGGCTCTGGGCCAGTTTTCCTTCTCACTTGCTCTCACTTTCATTCTGCCATTCTGGATTTTCATTCATTCATTTTCATTCTTACCTGTAAGTTAAGCTTTTTATTAAAAAACAACAACAATGCATCAGTGTCAGTTCATCAGTTTCTGTTCTCTTTTGTCTCAACCCCTATCCCTGATACGACCCAAATTGGGGCACAAACTATGTTCTGTGATTTGGGTCCCTGCCCCCTCCCCCCGTTCTGTTTACTCCTTTTCCCACCACATCGCCCCTCCTCTAACTCTGGGACCACCTCTGGCCTGGGGATAGTCAGGCTTGTCCCCTGACCATTCCCTTGGGTCCCTGGTGCTTGGGGCTTTTCCTGAACTAAGCTACTCTATGGCTTGGCAAGCAAAGGCAATGATTTCTCCTTCTCTTTAATGAGTTTTATTTTTACCTGCCCCCCCCTCCCACTCCAACAAATGCCCCTGCTGAGCAGAGGTTATTCTCTCTTCCAGGAGACTTAAAGCTCAGAGAGGAAGTGTAACTGCCTGAGGTGCAGCACTCACTGTGTGATCAGCCTCTACCATTTATTATATCAGTAAGTCTATTCAAGCATTCAAAAGAGCACCTGCTAGGTGTGGGTGCTGTTCCTTAATCTCTCAGAAGGTCGCTTTCTTAGACATATAATGGTGCTAATAGTAATGCCTGCTTCAAAGATTGCTTATGAGGATGAAATTTAATAATGTACATTAAGATTTGTGTGTTTCCAGCACTGTGCTTACTCAAACCTTAACCTTTTATTATTAGCAGGAGCAGCTAGGTGTAGACTAGAACTTGGATTACCTGCCTGCTACTTTTATCGTAGATGTTTTCAAATTCATTCATTTGCACCTTTGTTTGATAATGATTTGGGTGCTATTTCTCAGGGTACCTTAGTCCTGACTCTGTAGCAACATCCATATGTGGGTTCAGGTATCACCAGATTTTCCTCTGTGCCCCTCCCCTGATCTTTCAACCTCAGGCTCTGGTTCTCAAAACTCCCAAGAATCTGGCTGCACACTCTAAGCCTGGAAGCTCTCTATTCTTCCCTTCTTCCCTCCCTTTTATCAGAGATTTAAGGCCTTTGATTTTCATGGAATGACTCTCTCCTCGTCTCCCCTCCCAGACTGAGCTTGCAATGGAGGGCTCTGGGTAGGTCCCAATACCACACTTCACCCTGACATGCTTTCCTATTCCTGGGACAACCTGCACCCTCCAAGTCACCTTCAAAAATTTCCATAACCTCAAATAGCTCCTGCCCACGCCTTTCTAACTGACTTGGGCTTGGGCTGTTGCCTGGGTTAAAAGGACCAACAAATAAACACTGATTCTTCCTTAATGAAAAGAATCCCTTGTGTTTCCCTAGAGCCTCCAAGGACCACAGAGTGCTTGGTAGACCTGGTCACTAGATTGCCCTGACGCCCCTCAGAGGTGAGGGGCAGCAGACCGGTGCTTCCTTCCGGGGCACCTCCTCCCAGCAATTCCACAGAAATAAAGGCAGAGGTGGCCTCAGGGCGTGGGAGGGAGGAGAAGGCAAACGTGGGTTCTAGATACAGCCTGGCACTGACTCGGTTTATCTCCTGGTGATCAACAGACAAGAGTGACAGAGGTAAAACTGAGAGTGGCTCAGATCTTATTTTTGGAAGTCCAGGGAGCTCTGGGCTCTTTAGGAGGGTAGGGAGAAGGGGAGGGCAGTGGCCTGCTGCGATGGGCAGCCACCTGGGCTTCCTTCGAGGGGCCCAATCATTTGTCACTTTGGGGGTCATCTGGACATGACTACCACTCATGTGGGGATTGCTTTGGGAATACCTTCTGGTATTAGGATATCCAACTTTTCTCAGGACAGGGATGCAACTGAGAGAAAAGGACCATGTTTCCTTCAAAGGCTTCCACTTGCCCTAGTGCCAGTCCTATTTGCCATCTGGCCTTAGTCAGAGGCCTCGCCTGCTCTTCTTCCAATTGGAGGCCCTGAGCTCTCTGGCTCTCCTGTTTACTCCAAGCTGGTCAATCACCTTGGCACAGGGATGAACAGTCACCTTGGCCACACCTGCCCTTTGAACCCTGACACCCCAGCACCCTTTGATCTCTTCTGGCCTGGACAAAGGCTGGGTTGCTGTCCCTCTGGAGACTGAGAACCTGGGCAGATGGGCCAGCTGGGATGGTGATCGGCTGCAAAGATTAAAATAGACTTGAAATGAAAGTCCCAAGTCTGGCTTCTCGCCCGAGTTCTACTCCTGGATGATCTTGGGCAAGTCACTTAGTCTGTCAAGCCCTATGTTTTCTCATCTGCAAAGTCATCAAACTAATATTTGCTCCCTACTTGCTCTCATAGACATAAGAGCAAAGTGTAATTTTAGGTGTAAATGCCACGAAGCAAAGCAATATTCTGACAGCTGAGATTAGAATGGGTCAAGTAGGGATGGCAGGGCACGACCTGGGCCTTTACAGCTTGCTCCTTCTCATCCCCCAGGCGGTGCCTCTCTCTCCACCCTGCCCACTCACTGCATGGCTATGGATGAAAAAGCGGCAGCCCACGGCCACGGGCCTTCTGTGGTCTCCTGGGTCCCGGAGGAGGGAGAGAAGTCGGACCAGGAAGGCGAGGACCAGGTGAAGGAGAGGGGCCAATGGACCAACAAGATGGAGTTTGTGCTGTCAGTGGCCGGGGAGATCATTGGGCTGGGCAATGTCTGGAGGTTTCCCTATCTCTGCTACAAAAATGGAGGTGGTGAGTTCACTTTGAGGTAGGCGGGTGGGGAGACATGCCCTGGCAGCTGATAGCTGGGCAGTGCCCTTCCTGGCCAGTATGGTAAAGTGGAAGTAGCTCTTTGTGGAGTTGGAGGACTTGAGCTTGAATTCCAGCCCCATCCTTGCCTCAGATACCTCAAAGTGCCACAATAAAAAGAAAGGAGATGGACAGGACCAAAGGATCTGAGTTCTTAATACATTCCTTCATTACTCTATACAAATTTTAGTTGTTGGTAGAATTCATTCATTCATTCATTCATTCAACTAACACAGTTGCAGGTGCATGTGCCAGGCACTGCCCTAGTTACATCTTCTGTGTGCTGCATTCTGAGGAGGGATGGCAGATTGCAGACAAATAGTAGGACACAAGTACATCCAACAGTGATAAGTGCAGTGATGGAAAGGGGGATGGGGACTGGGGCAAGGAGTAGGGAGGCATTGAGCACAGACTCAGAGGAGAAGGAGAAAGTCTTGTGGATGGAGATGGGGTGAGAACATTCCCACCAACAGCAGCAAATGCAAAGACCCTGGGGGCACAGCTGGCCCATTTGAAGCACAGTGGGGAGGTTGAACAGTTGGGGCAGGACAAAAGAGGAGAGAATGACAAGGTGAGATCAGAGAGGTAACGAGGGTCAGCTCTTACAGGCTCTGTGCTGAGTGAGATGGAAGCCATTGAAGAATTTTGATCAGAGAAATAACTTGTCTACGATTTGTTTTTTCAAATTAAAGAAATATAATTTTATTATTTTTATCACTGTTAGTAAAAAATTTTGATCAGAGAAATGATATCTTGTCTATGATTTATTTTTTAAAATTAAAGAAATAGAATTTTATTATTTTTTAGCTCTGTTAGTAAAAATTGGTAGAATCATGGTGGAGAGGGGCCAGATTCCTTCTTTTCAGTGTACACTTCAGTGGTTTTTAGTATATTCAGAGTTGTGTAACCATCACAATCAATTTTAGAACACTTTCATCATCTCCAGAAGAAACCCTGTACCCTCTGGCAGTCACTCTCCGTCCTCTCTCTCCGCCTGCCCTCGGTAACCACTGATCTGCTGCTTGTGTCTACGAATCTTCCTATATGGGATGTTTCATATAAATAGAATGTTCAGTATGTGCTCCTTTGTGATGGTCACTTTTGCCTTTTGCCTTTATTCTTATTGTAGATACGGTATTATGTTTACTCTATGTGTGTAAATATCAGAAACATTCCAGGAAAGTAAAAAGAAGCACGTTTAGAGATAGCTACTGTTTAGAAAATTCTTCAAAACACTATTTACACTTAGTTTGACAAATATTTACTGAGCGTCTACTATGTATCTTGCTGTATTTTAAAACTTGTTAATCATAAGGTGCTTGAACACATGGCTCCAAAGAACTAATAACAGGATTTCTTGGGTGGGTCCAGGCTGTGGTGCCCCAGACCCGGGTGTGTGGGGTGGGGCGGGGGGGCAGGGAAGACTGACAACACAGGGCCAGAGGTCAGGGGAAGAGGGACAAAGTGACTGACAGAGTGGTGATTTATTTCTTCATGCCAGGCCACCATTTCATGGCCACAGAGGATGTTAGAGCTAGAGTGGAAGATGACCTAGGCTGAGCCCTCATTGCATAGAGGAAGGCTTGCCTAAGACCACAGAGCAGTCAGCAGCAGGAGGGCCCTGCAACCCAGGCTGCTACTCACCCCACAACCACCACCACATCTTGCTTGCTCTGTCCCAGAGAGGGGGCTGCTGGGTCTTCTCTCCTGCCGATGGCTACGGCTGTGGCTGTGGCCTCTGTCCTGGCTGTGGGGGTAGCTGGAGAAAGACTGAAGTACCTATGAGGTTGTGGGATGGTGTGGGCTAAGCTGGGTCATCTATGAGGCGGTATCACATCTCTTTCCCTGTCCCTGGCGCCCTCACATTAGCTCTGTCCCAGGCTAACTCCTGGGAACAATACGTGGCCGGATCTTCTTTCCTTTACCTTTAACATAAGGGGAACAAAAGAGGTCTGGAGGCCCATTCTGGGTTCACTGGTCTTTGGGGGTGTAGGATGGTAGTAAAGAAGGGTCAGGAATCAGTTTCCTTCTTTCCACCAACTTAATAATGAATTTATGTGATAACATGACGACACAGACTAACCCATACGGCATTTTTTGCTTTAGGCTGAATTGTACCGTAATTGACCATAAGCCTTGATTGGCAGTTATACATGATTTTTATTAATGTATGCAGGAAAATTGATTGTTAATTAGTAAACACAGTACTGTAAAGGAAAATATTTCAAAAGAGACAAAAAAGAGTAATAAGATTATTGGTCTAATAAGGGAGCCGCTAAACTAGATCATCACTCACCCAAAAGAGAGCTTCATGAAATTCTGATCATCCAGACCGTCAGAGTTCAGGAAATAGCATGTGACAGGGATACTGAACTTAGAGCTTGGGAGGGAGATCTTAAACAATTCACCAGCTTCACAGTACCCTTTAAAGACCCTCATGAGAGATCTTGAGGCTGCTGTGTTCATGGCCTGGGCAGACACCAAGATGATGAAAACCAGGGCAACCTTCCCAAGCCAGGTTCTGAAAACTTTAAGGGGAGTGTGTTTGCAGCATCGGCTTGTTGGGAGCCCAGGATGGAGGATGCCCTGTATTTGATTCAGAGCCAACCTCCTCCCCTGCCCTTTAGGGGTAGACCCAGCTGGAGGGAGGTCCAGCTCTAGGCCTCCCAAGGTCACCCTATCTTCTCTGGGGCAGAAGTCCACATTGCAGTTAGAGAATTGAAGCCTCCTTCATCAGAGGGAAGGGTTTCTGCACATGGGGAGCCCTCTGGCCATGGTGCCCTTCCCCTGAACATTGCCTCTCAGCTTCACCCCTAGAACTATCCAAGCAATTCAAACCTGAGTCAGTGGTGTTGCCAGCACTGTGTTTACTGATGCTGTAGTGTTAGGTTGGAAAGGCAAATACATAGTTCAAAAGGGCTTTAGGACTCAGTGGAGAGGTATTGGTTTGTTGTGATTCCATGAGGGCCAGAAGACAGAAACTCTTCTCTTTTGCTCTCTCATATAGGCAGTCCTGGGTTATGAATGAGTTAAGTTCTGTAGGTTTGTTCTTAAGTTAAATTTGTATGTAAGGTGGAACAGGTACATTCACCTATTACCTGTAATAGCCTTTATTTGTAAGTGCAAGCTCTGTGGCAGTCAGATCTTTGTAATTTGGGCACCTGTTATAACAGCCTCCATTCATAACAGTGAGTTATACCTACATCAGACTTGGGGATTGCCTGCATTGCTACTGGGGAAACAGATTATTGGATGGCAATTTGGAAATGCATGTCAAAGACCTTTAAAAAATATGCATTCCCAAAAGGTGGAAATGACCCAAATGTCCATCAATGATGAATGGATAAACAGAATGTGGTGTTTATATGCAAGGAAATATTCAGCCTTAAAAAGGAAGGCAATTCTGATGCCTGCTATGATGTGGATGAATGCTGAAGATACGCTAAGTAAAACAAACTAGACAGAAAAAGATAAATGCTGTGTGATTCCACTTACATGAGGTACCTAGAACAGGCAACTTCATAGAGAAAGAAAGTACAGGGTGGCCATAAAGTTCATGTGCAATTTAAAACAGTGTGCAACAATTAAATAGTGTGCAAAATAGAAGCATGATTACCAGAGGCTGGGGAGAGAAGGGAATGGGAGTTCGTGGTTAATATACACATTATTTCAGTCTAGGATGATAAAAAAAAAAAGAGTTCTAGAGATAGACCATAGTGATGTTTGCACAACCTTGTGAATATACTCAATGCCACTGAACTATATACTTAAAAATAGTTAAAATGGTTTAGGATATGTATATTTTACCACATACACAAAGCAAAAAAAGGTGCATACTTTTATGTACTTTTTCTCTATTGAAAATTCATACTAAAGAGCAAATGAGATAAACGTATAAGGATGTGGGTAATGGTCTTCACCATGCCAGTGTTTCTAAAGAAACAATTGAAAAATATAATTATAAGGTAGTGATGGCATACACTAGGATAGATACATATAGAGTAATGCTACGCAATGATTAAAATGATAGATACGTATTTATTGATATGAAAAGGTTCATGATACACATTTTTTAAGTGGTTATAAAATATTACATAGTGAATTCTCACTTTTGCTAAAAAGAAATATATACGTGTGTGCTTATAAGAATTTTGGAAGGAGGCTTGGCGCCCATAGCTTGGTGGTTACGTCGCCAGCCACATACACCGGGGCTGGCGGGTTCAAACCAGCTAAACACTGACAACTACAACAACAACAACAACAACAACAATAACAACAATAAAAATAGCCGGGCATTGAGGCAGGTAGCTACTTGGGAAGCTGAGGCAAGAGAATCGCTTAAGCCCAAGAATTTGAGGTTGCTGTGACCTGTGACGTCATAGCACTTGACCAAGGGTGACATGGTAATACTCTATCACAAAAAAAAAAAAAAAAAAAAAAAAAAATTCTGGAAAGAGATACAATCCTTTCCCTTTGTACTTTCTATTTTTTTCTACAAATGATATGGATTACTTCAGAGGCATTATAAAGTAAGTAGTTGGGTGGCGCCTGTGGCTCAAAGGAGTAGAGCACCAGCCCCATATGCCAGAGGTGGTGGGTTCAAACCCAGTCCTAGCCAAAAACTGCAAAATAAATAAATAAATAAAGTAAGTAAGTAAGTAGTTAAGAGCACAGTAATTAAGGTGATCGAGACCAGACCACTTGGGTTTGTGCCTCAGTTTCATCAATTGTGCTTCAGTTTTTGCAACATCAAACTGTTCTCAGTTTTCTCATCTATAAAATGGGAATAAGAACAGTTACCCCCATCGGAGGTAACGTTTTGCAAGAATTTTGGGGTTGGTGAGGGATTTAGAAGAGTGCCTGACACAAGGCACCAAATAAGTGGTCAGTGTTATAACTGCAGTAAACAATGACTCACCCAGAGATGAACTTCTGGGGGCAGGATTTTGCCTTAGGGGCTCTTACTGAACCCCTGGGTTTAGGGTTGTCTTTAGATTCCTGTCTTGTAGAGCGTGCTGGATGCCTTTCAGGCCTGGGTTCCCTTTGGTCCCTGTGGATCAACATCTAATCACATTATGGCCTTCTCTGCTGGAAGCCCAGTACAGATCAGAGCCTGATGGAGGGAAAAACCCTCTAAAAATCATTAGCGGGAAAATAATGTTTCCAAGGTGTTTCTGTTTTTCTGTAAAATGTGCCAAACTTGATAATTTAATAAGCACATCCAATTATACAAAACACATGTTTTTGTTCCACAAATAACACTTGACTTGATTTATAAAGCACACTAAGAAAATAAATGGTGCATAAATTAGAATTTCCGCCTAAATTTTCATTTATCTCCCTTTAAAATACTGTCCCATCCTGGGTAGGATTCGGATCAGAGAATTTCCATTTGTATCTACTTAATACCCCAGAGAGGGCACAGATAGCAGGAAGGCAACTGGGTTCTTGGACGTGTAAGGAGGGAAGATTAAGAATGGCGGTGCAGAAGGGTAAGTCTGGGGGACAGGGCTGAAAAGAGTGAGGCTGAGGAAGAGTTGGGGGTGTGGCTCAGCCCCTGCCTTTGTCTCCTCCACAGGAGCCTTCTTCATCCCCTACTTAATCTTCTTCTTTGCCTGCGGTATCCCGGTATTCTTCCTGGAGGTGGCACTGGGTCAGTACACCAGCCAAGGGAGCATCACTGCCTGGAGGAAGATCTGCCCCCTCTTCCAGGGTGAGTTTCTCCTCCCTCCTATCCATGGGACCATCTTGGCTGCATCTCTCCAATGTTCTTCCCTGCCTTTCCCATCCACTGCCTCATTCATTCTCCACTCCAGCCTGTGCTAAGTGCATACTCAGGCTTCCTGTAGCCCACAGTTTATAAAACTCAGGGCAGTCGTTAAGAAAAACAATACAAAATTAGATGCAAAGACTTGGGAGGGTCCCTGAAAGTGGCAAATACTAAAGCTTAATCTTCATCAGCTTCATGGAAACAGTGTTTTTGCACATATGGCATGATCCTAGGTGGGCCTTCCAAGTATATAATCATAGTAATGATGATGGTGGTGATAGCTAACACTTGTGGAGGCCTACTATGTGCCAGGGCATGTATGCAATCTATGTGCATTTTTCATCTAATCTTCCAATAACTTTATTAATCTTATTTAAGATGAGGAAAATGAGGTCATTTATTAAGGATCTGAACCCAGGGCTAGCTGAGCTGAAAGCCGTGCTCTTTCCCTCTTGACTATATTAGAGATAGATGCTGCTTCTCTCTATGGATCTGTTTTAACATGAGCAGCTTGGGGTGCTCACCCTTCCCCCAACCCCTGTTTAGTTGGTTGGGCTGGGTCTTGGGGGCCAGTGGGAAACCCAAGGGGTCTCCTTATCTATGGAAGACTCCCTGTGTATTTGAAATGGAGAGAGGACTCTTCCTTTCATGCCAGTCCCTGAGGGAGTCCCAGGGACTAGGCTACCTGGGATCCCAACTTGTTTGGACAGAGATGGGCCTGGAGATGGGCCTGGTGTAGAAACACTAGCTCCTGAGCTGGGTGGGGACCTCGCCACTGAGGTGGGGGACCACAGTGAGGGGCTGGGCAAAATGAGGCTGGGCCCACCCTTCTCTACTCACAGGTTCTGGGTGCTCCAGGAGTGCTATGGCCTCAGTCTAAACACACTGCTTCCTGGTGTTCTGCTCTGGACCCCACAGTGGTGCAAATGTCCCACTCAGCTGGGTCCTCTCCCTAGGCCCTAGCAAGCTCGTGGGTAGCACAGCACCAGCTGGCTCCTCTCAAGCACACAGACTGTTTTACCAGGTGGCATGGACAGGGTGTACAGCCGGCCCACTGGAGGAGAGGAGTGAGGAGACTGCTGCTCCTTCCTTCTTTTCCAAGCTAAAGAGAGGCCCAAGATCTGGGATCTCAGGAGAGGCTCATTTGAGCTCTGAGCACCTATGTTGTGTTAGTCCCGGCAGCTTACTGAGGCTCTCTGCCCACGTCACTGCCCCCTCAGCCCAACCCTCTCTGCAAATCACAGCTTCTAAATCCTCAATCACGTGTCTGCACTGAGAGCGCGAGGGGGGGAGAGGCGCCCCCCCGCCCCCCGCCATCTCCTGGCTCGCTGGCCCGGGCCGGGCGCCTCCGGCCCCTGTTGCCCTGTGGCGACCCCCGCCCTGTGTGGTGAGGCCGAGAGTCTGAGAACAGCGCGTTCTGCGGCAGCGCAGACGGCACAGGGGCCGCTTGTCCGTGTGTTTGTGTGGGGGCCTGTGGAGAGCTCCAAATATCCTGCCCCAGCCTCCTGCCTGCTCCCTGGAGACCCCCTGCGCCTCCGCAGTGCTCCCAAATCGTTGCGGACCCCAGGCTGACCGCCGTGCAGGGGACCCACCCTTTGCAGGGTACGCTCGCCAGGCAAACGGGTGGTTTTCTTCATCTGCATTGATTGTGATTTTTTCAACCAGCCTGTTATTCTAGAAAGGTCCATAGTCCTTCATCGACTGCTTTCCAGAAACTCAGAGCAACCCGTAGACTGGAGCAGGGAGGGATGGGGGGAAGGGAGCGGTAGGGAGCGGCAGGGAGAGGCAGGGCGGGCTCTCGCGGGGAGCTCCGCCCCCAGCCCCACCCCAGTGGCTTTCACGCCCGCGGGACTGGGAGCCCCCTGGCAGCACGCTGCATCTGCGGACGGGGGCTACTGCGTGTGTAAGCGCACCTCCCCATTCCTGCCTTTCCCACCCCTCGGCCACCCTCCCCTCTCACCCACGGTTCTAATCTAAGTGTTCCAACAGGGGCACCAGGTTCCCGCCTCTTCCAGGCTTGCTATTTACCCCTTCTGAGATGGCATTTGACGCCAACCCAGACTTTAGAGTTGCTGACACAGGGACTACTTCTCTCTTCCTCTTTGGTTTCTTGTTTTTACTCTTATCCTGAGACTGATTCTTACTAAATTTTCCTACTTCTTTATTTTTCCTTGTTAACTCTTGAGTTAAGATGCTTCTAGAATTTTTCTTACAAAACAAATTCAAATATATGTTATAAAAATGGGAGAATGCATACCATAGTGTTCTATAAACCTGCTTTTCTTAGAAAAATATGCTGTGGGCTCAGCGCCCGTAGCACAGTGGTTAAGGCGCCAGTCACATACACTGAAGGTGGTGGGTTTGAACCCGGCCTGGGCCAGCTAACCAATAATGACAATTGCAACAAAAATTAGCCAGGCGTTGTGGTGAGCTCCTGTAGTCCCAGCTACTTGGGAGGCTGAGGCAAGAGAATTGCTTGAGCCCAAGAATTTGAGATTACTGTCAGCTGTGACACCATAGCACTCTACCAAGGGCGACATAATGAGACTCTGTCTCAAAATATATATGTATGCTGTGAATGTCTTCTCATACCGATTACCATTAAATCAAACCCCAGTGGTTCTGTTTGTGTGGCATCAATATCCTTCTAGCCATGACTGGCAGTTTCTGGGTGACCTGTTTTTGCTCCCCACCCTGCAGGCATCGGCCTGGCATCTGTGGTTATTGAGTCCTATTTGAACATCTACTATATCATCATCCTTGCCTGGGCCCTTTTCTACCTGTTCAGCTCCTTCACTTCTGAGCTGCCCTGGACGACCTGCACCAATTCCTGGAACACAGGTATCCATTATTTCAGGTCTTGGTGGCTGGTGATGGCCAAATAATGTTGGAGTGTATGGCAGAACTTGCTTTGAAGCCAAGCCATGTGGGCTCTGGTACCTGCTCTTCTGGTAACCCTGCTGTGGACCTTAGACCAGCCTCCAGGAGACCCAGTGTGGTTGTGAGAACCCCATGGGACTGTATTATACAATTGCAAGGGGTTATCGTCATTCACTCATTCATTCATTTAACCAATATTTAGTGGGGACCTACTCTGTGCTAAACACTGTGCCAAGTGCTGGAGATTGATCCAAGGCTGTGCAAGAGCACCGTAGTCCCAGTCTTCCCCCTGAGTTTATAGTCTGCAATAGAAACAGACAAATTGACAAAACCATTACAGATTATGATAGTGAAAGTAACACTCCAGTAATCAAATAACAATGGGAAGGAGAAATGTCCTCTGAGGCCTGAGGGATGAGAAAGAGCAGGTGAATAGCATTCCAAGGAGGGGCCAGAGTAGGCACACGGACTCATTGCCTTTGTCTATAGAATGGACACAGGGACATGAGGGTGGGCAGGATAGGAGAGCACTGATTGTGTGAACCTTCTGCCTGGAGCCAAGTGGCCCTGAAGTTTGTATTGTGTCATAGGTTGGCAGGGTGGCCAGATGAGGAGTGAGTACAAGCCCTGAGGGTAGCAGAGGCTGAGTAGCCAACTCTTGACACTCTGGGAATGGGGGCTCCAAAGGAAGCTCTTGGGACTGTGAATGGTGGGCCCTGCTAAGTTGCAAGGCCAGAGGGTTGGGGGTGACTGGGCTATGAGGGCGTCTACTTGCCATCTTGTCACTAACTGATACACATGCTCCCTTGTCCCCAACAGAGCATTGCATGGACTTTCTGAACCGCTCAGGAGCCAGCATGGTGACCCCATCTGAGAACTTTACCTCGCCTATCATGGAATTCTGGGAGTAGGTACTGGGCCTGGTAGCCATGTGCCAGGGGTCCCAAGCAGATGAAATTTGGATGTCTGAGCTATGCAAGTTTGAATGTTCAGGGTGCAAATTTGGATGCCTTTGGTACAAGTTTAAGACTCTGCACACTTTCCAGCTCTTATCCACCTCCTACCCCCACCCCAACCACACATTATCACTGAAGGGTGAGAGAACACTCACACATCTACCCACTCTTGTCCACCTAGACTCACATCTATCCATCCTGGTGCGCCTGCATTCTCACGCTTATCTACCTACAACTTCTCATCCCACCCACCTCCACTCACATGGAGGTACTGGAGATAGTCTTCACAGCCTTGGAAGAACTGACTGTGCATGTCTATTCCTACCTCTATGTACAGTGATGTCATGTTGGTGTCCTAAAGTCCATCAAGGTGGGAATATTTATACCACAGTAATGGGCAAATCCTCTATTCACTCATTCACCCTCCCATATGCTTACTTACACCTTCACACTCACCCATAGCATAGCATGTGCCCACCTGTACTCTTACACGAGTCTACCTATACTCACACACTGACCCAACCCCATGCGCATTCACCTACCCTCTCAGTGTGTCTACACACATGCATTTCCATCACCCCAACATACAGCTTTAGACACTCACACTCAGCCCATCCATTTGATACTCATATACTTGTTCATCAACCTGCATTTATAAGGTCTACTCTCCATACACACATTCCTCACCACCACCCCTTCTTTCTCCATCTCTGTACAACAGCAAAATCTGAATGAATTAGAAAAACAAAGATAACTACTATGTGGGATTATGATAATTTGGTCTTCTAGCAGCCAGGGGTATATGAACCACAGGTGGGAGCATGGCACGGGCATGAGGGCAGTAGAGTGGAGGGAAATCCCTGGGATATGAGATCTCTGAGGTCAGCACTAAGAATCAGGAGATTTGATGGCAGAGGCAAATGGTCCCTTGAGTTTTCACCTGGTTATTTTTCCCACTCCATCAGGAGACGGGTTCTGGGCATCACCTCTGGCATTCATGACCTGGGGGCCCTGCGCTGGGAGTTGGCACTGTGCCTCCTACTTGCCTGGGTCATCTGCTACTTCTGCATCTGGAAGGGGATCAAGTCCACAGGCAAGGTGAGGTGTCCTGTTCCTGCTAAGCTCTCTGTGGCCCCCAGAGTTCACAGGACATGGGAGGGGAACTCTCTGGATAACTCGTTTCTTTCTACTACTCTTTCTTAGTAGTTTAGGGGAGGTGCATGGTGAGAACACGGAAACCAGAGGATGGCAGAGTTTAGCTTAGTACAAGGAAGTCTTTCTTTTTTCAATACGAATTTAAAAGACCTTTTTACATAAGTCATATTCATGAGCAAAATAAGAAACATAAAAGTCCCACTGTTGGAGCTAATCAATGTCCAAGCCATGAGCACAATGGTGGGTTGGAACTGCTGCTAATCTCCATTAACCTTTGCTATCTTGCCTGTAAGTTTCTTTTGATATGTATGTGTATTTGTATCCATTTTGTGTGTATACTACATGTATGTAATTAGGATCGTGCACGTTTGTGGCTTGCTTCTTGTTTTTAACAACATATGAAGACTGTTTTTAGTGTGTACTAGCAAATGGAACTGTCCTTGGGGTGGTGAGTTTCTAATCCTTGAAGGTGTGCAAGCCAAGACAGGACAGCAGTGGGCTTGTTACATAGAGAGGATGCAGCTTTGAGCATTGTTTCCAACCCAGAGAACGGGATACTAGTGCTTTGTGCTCTTTAAAAGCCAGGAATGGACAGGGTATTGACTTCTCTGATTGGCTGTGTGCTTAGTGAGTTCCCGCAGCAGCCTCCCCCTTCCCTGAATTGCTGGAATAAGAGCAGTGCAGTAATAACAAACATGGTGGTAGGGGTAAGTATAGCACAGATGGTGCTGCCACCTCAGGTCAGAGGCAGAGCTCTGGCAACTGCTGCTCCCCCAACCATAAGCCTGGAAAAGTACAGTCTAAATTTCCCTCCAGATCAGTGTACAAATCTGATCACCTTCTCCCTGGTCACCAGGGGGCATGGGAAGAATGGTAACCAGGATAAGGGATTAAGGCAGACAGATTCTGGATTTCTATAGATTATGTACATGTATTGAAATATCATGCTGTATCCCAGAAATATGTGCAATTGTTGCATATTTACTAAAAATGAAAGGAAAAAAATAGACTTTGAAAGGTTATGGGCTGGAAACCTGTGCCCTTTCTGTCCCTCCTTCTCCACTTCCTTCCCCTGGTCCTGCTGATGTGTATCTCACACTGGGGAGCCTGGGCCTGCTGGAATGCGTGAAAGAAGGTGTGGAATGTTTCCTGTGCTCAGCCCCTCTCAGCTGTCTCTGAGATGTGTGTCACACACCCTGAGTGAGACTGGTGCTGGGGGTGAGGGTGAAGGACGACACCCCTTCCAGATTCTCTGTTCCTCCTGCTGTGAGGTGGGCATGGGGGTGTTAGAAGGACCCCTGGAGGCTCCCTGCTCTTCCTGCTGGGGGCTAGGAGGTCAGAAGGAACTCCTTGGAGACTCGCTGCTCTTCTGCTGAGGCAGTGGGGTTGGGGGGGTTAGGAAGACCCCTGGAGGCTCCCTGTTCCTCCTGCTGTGGACTGACTTTGGGCTGCCCCCCCCCCCCCAGGTGGTTTATTTCACAGCCACATTTCCTTACCTGATGCTGGTCATCCTACTGATCCGAGGTGTCACCCTTCCTGGAGCGTATGAGGGTATCATCTATTACTTGAAGCCAGACTTGTTTCGTCTTAAGGACCCCCAGGTACAGTGCTATGCTAGGGACTTTTCTCCAGATGCTTCCCACCCCAAGCCAGGCCTGTACTTTTGAAAGTCTTTTATTGCTTTTCCCTTGGTTTAAAAGCAATGGGTGCCCCCTGGAGAAAAATTAGATAACATGGAAGAAAACTATGAAAAAGGAATGAAAACCCTACAACTCAGATATAATCTCTGTTAGTGTTTTGTAGTATTTCCTTACAACTTTTTTTCCCTAGCTGGTGTGTATGTGTATGTGTGTGTGTGTGTGTGTGTGTGGGGGGGGGGTGTATGTGTGTTAACATAGCTGAGATAATTTTATTTAGAGAGACATACATCCTTTCCAAGTTAAATTATATAGTAAATTTTTTCCATGTTACTCATTTGTAAGTGCCATTTTTAACACTTGCATAATATTTCCTCCATCCATCCATCCATCATTCATTCATTCATTTATTCATTCATCCATCCAATAGAAATGTGTTGAGGACTCAGTTAGTGTCAGGTACTGTTTTAGTGCCAGGGATAGGGCACTGAGTGAGACAGGGCAGCATGCACCTGCCACAGCTCACCCCCTGTTCTTGGATATTTAGATGATGCATGGTTTTAAATATACTGGCATAAGAGAGAAGTAGACTTTCTCTCCCAATGTTTGAGGATGAACTGCCTCTTTCCCCTCTTTCTCCTCTTTCTGTAGGACCCTGGTGAGATTAATTTCTTTTAATCTTTCATGTTTTGTAGACCCAAACGATATCATTTTGCTGCTTTAATTTTTTGATTTATTTTTACTATGGGTGAGATTGGACATTTCCCCACATATTTATTAGGCATTTGTGCTCATATCTGCTTCTCTAAAACTAATCTGAGCACCTTTTTTTTTTGCCTCTTCCAAAAAAAAAGCTCTTGGTAGTTTTTTCTTTATAAAACAGAAATGAAGTGGCCTCTTATATAAATATAAATGAAGTGGCCTCTTTGTCCCAGGTCACAGCTGCCCGAGGTACTGTCTATCTCCCTAGATAGATACATAGCTCTAGGTATAGCTATAGACTAGTGACTCTTAGTTGTGCCCTGCAGCTTTGAACACCACTGGGCGCAGCCACAGTTTACAGATTCTCTCTGGGAAATCCAAGTAACAAACATGTATTTGGTGCTTACTAAGTGCCTGCAGAATCAAACTGGAAATGGGCCCTGCCTGTGAGAAGGTCACTATGGAGAGAAGGGAGGACGCGTGAATGGAGAGTTGGGATGCAGGAGCGAAGCACTCAGGGAGCACTAAGGGCACCAGGCCGGTGCTATAGGTGATGGATCTGGGTCTCTGGTCACCCTGGCTCCAGGCCCTGGGGGCTCCCTCCTGCCCTTCCTCTACCACTTTCTTGGGGATCTCACATAGGTGTGGATGGATGCAGGCACCCAGATCTTCTTCTCCTTCGCCATCTGCCAGGGATGCCTGACGGCCCTGGGAAGCTATAACAAGTACCACAACAACTGCTACAGGTGAGGACTGGCGAGCCAGGGTGGGGTGGCCAAGGAGGGGCCAGGCCTGCCTTTTTGTTAACAAGGCTTACAAGTTATATGTCAAACTGACATGCGGTTCATTTACCAGATTGAATTTCTTTCTTCCCGTTTTCTCTCTCACTGTACTCTCCCTACCTTTGATACTTGCTTTGTCTTTTTCTCCCTTTTCCTTCCATTGCCACCTTCTGTCTCTCTTTACCTTTCCCCCACTGCCTCTTTTCCCTCTTACTGTCTTCTGATCGCTCTTGCTCTGATCGATTTGTCTCTTCCTCTCTTCCTGGTTTTATCTGCCTCCTCCCCACCCCCAGGGACTGCATCGCCCTCTGCTTCCTGAACTGTGCCACCAGCTTTATGGCTGGCTTTGTTGTGTTCTCCATCCTGGGCTTCATGTCTCATGAGCAGGGGCTGCCCATTTCTGATGTGGCTGAGTCAGGTAGGTGCCACCTTGCCCTTTGGGACCCAAGGGGAAGGAGAATCAGAACACAGAAAGTCTTAGAAGCTTAGTAATATGATTTATTTATGGATAATATGACTTACGTTTAGTGTCTGGGGCAGAGCTTGGCATAGAGCAGGGCTTCCATAACTATGGGAAGGAAGAGGGAGAGGGAGTGAGTGGGTGAATGAATCAACAGCTACATGGATGGATGTGTGGATGAAGGGATGGGTGGGTAGATGGGAGGTGGATGGATGAGTAGATAGATGGTTGGGTGGATGGGTGAATGAATGGATGGGTGGGTGGGTAGGAGGGTTGATGGTGGATGGATAGATGGATGGGTGGATGGTGTGCTCCCCAGAACCTGGGATGAGTAGGATAATGGGTGGAATTGCCTTGCCCTCTTGAAGTGTGTGTGTGCAAGCACACACACATAGTGCTTAGAAGCGTGGAGGGAGGCCTTTTCCTGAGCACAGCAAGAGCTCCAGAACCCACCTGGTTGTGCTGTGTGCTTGGCAGGTCCTGGTCTGGCCTTCATCGCATTCCCCAAGGCTGTTACCATGATGCCTCTGTCCCCACTGTGGTCATGCCTTTTCTTCATCATGCTGATATTCCTAGGGCTAGATAGCCAGGTATGTCATCCCAGCCTGCTCTGTCCTGTCTTGCTTGGTGGCCTTCTTGCCAGCTGCCGCCTTTCCTGTCATTACCTCCCTCCCACTCTCTTTCCCTGCCCATCAGTCTGAGGCTGTGTCCAGGGCTTTTTCTTGGGATTGCTGGTGTGACTCAGGCCTTGGGACCATCATCTATGAAGAGGCCACCTGCTCTGTTTCCCTAGGCTTGTGGCTTCTCTCAAACATTCCCCTAGCCCTTTTCTAGACCCTGGCCTTAGACCCTGGCCTAAGAACATCTCCCCAGTTATGGCCCTCACTGCTTGGACTCCCTGTTGTGGAGTTGTGGCCAAGGGCGTGGCTGCCTGAGACTCCTGTTGCCCTCTGTGCACACCTGTGCCCCAGTGTGGATGAACAGGGAGAGAGGAGGGCAGGGCAGGTGCTGGCAGCCTGCCCCACACCCTCTCCTGTGACTCTTCTCCTGTCCACAGTTTGTCTGTGTGGAGTGCCTGGTGACGGCCTCCACGGACTTGTTCCCCCAGCAGCTGCGGAAGAGTGGACGGCGCGAGCTTCTCATCCTTGTCATTGCAGTCACCTGCTACCTGATGGGGCTCTTCCTGGTCACTGAGGTGAGCTGGGGTGACCAGCCTGCAGGTCAGGTTCCAGGACGAGGGAGTCATGGGGAGACACTGCTGACCCTTCCCAGAGCAACACTTTCCTTATCTGCTAACAGGGGATGTGGACACTTTCCTTGCCTCCCTCATAGTGAGGTTGTAGGGCCCATGAGAGGGCCCTTTTCCTGAGAGCGCAGCCAGTGTCTAGGCCACAACTCTTACTCATGCCTGGGAACAGAGAAAGAGGGACACCCCAACTTGAAAGGCACATAGAGTGAGGTGGTGTCAATTTCCAGAAGAAGGGATGCTCAGCAGACAAAATGATGTATCTATTAATACCAGAGCCCTCCCACGGTGACCTTGCAGATTTCAGAGATTATTGCCCTAATGTTGACTCAGGGGCCTGAAGGCCAGGATTGGCAGGGCAAATTCCTTGTGGATGCAAGGAACGATTGCCCAGGGCTGGGCAGGGTGGTGCCCAAGATGGGTGTTTTGTGTCTCACTGAGGGGCAGAGCATGCCCTGTCCCCATTGACCAGGGCCTCAGCTCCATGCCCTCCTGCAGGGCGGGATGTATATCTTCCAGCTGTTTGACTACTACGCGTCCAGTGGCATGTGCCTGCTGTTCCTCTCAGTGTTTGAAGTGATCTGCATCAGCTGGGTGTATGGTGAGTGTGCTGGGGGTGGGGGAAGAGCCTCTGGTCCAGTTAAGGGCAGGCTTGCCCCAGGATGAGGTGCAAGTTGTAGTCCTGTGGCTTCCTATGTCTTTGCTGTCTGCTTCATTTGCTGGGCAGTTTACCCATGGCTGGGGAGCCCAGAGTTCCTCATGAGGCAGGTAGAGCTGGGATAATGGCAAGACTGCATTCTTGGAATAATGAGTGAGATCAATAAGAAGGCACAGTTTTCTCCGCACAGAGGGGGCCAGAGGCCCTTTGCCAGTGGGAATGCTCGTCAGAATGACCTCCAAGGCCACTTAGCATGACTCTCCACCAATTCCCACACTCTCTTTCCAACCACTGGGTTGTCACCCACCATTTGCCTGAGTACTTCCACGGACAGGAGGCTTACTCCTGTGTTTTCGAGGTAGACTTTTCCATCTGCATTTCTTTCTTACACGAGGTGAATTCTGCTTCCTCTTGGCTTCTGCCAGCAGCCTGGGCCCTCAGCACTGAGGTAACTTCCCAGAGGTGCAGAAGGCCGGCATGGCCGTGTCATCCCGATGCCTCAGAGTGTAATTATACTGAGCCAGAGCACTACTGTGTGCCAGGCACAGTCCTGGTCTTTGTCACACTCTCTCACAGTCTGCGCAGCAGGTCTTCTGGGGGGCATGGTGGGGGGAGTGAGGAGAGTAGGGCTCAGAGAGGTCAGGTCTCTTGCCTAAGCTCACACAGCTGTAGTGGAGGAGCCGTCATGCTTTCCCCAGGCCCCCCAGTCTCCACTGCACCAGGCGGGGGAACAGTGCCAGTGTCAACAAGGCTCAAAGCAGATAGGACAGGAGGGTGCCATGTAGCAGGGCCTCAGGAAAAGCCTCCAGTAGGAAGGTTTTCAGGTTCACTACTCTAAGCCCTCCCGTTTGGTGTTCTTTCTCCTCCTTGGGAATGTCTCTTACTCTTCATCTCAAGCACCTGATTTTTCCTACTCCTTTTCAAAACTCGTTCTCAGAGAGGATCTGATCTCAACCAGAGTGAGGAGTGAACAGCTGAGGAGCTGTACTGTTATTGTCTCCACCCAGCAGTGTGGCTTTGAACTTTGGCTATTAGAAGCCAAAGGGATGACTCTTTAGTGGGGGATTGCCTCAGTGATCAGTGGGAAGGTATTTAGGGTGGTTAGAGGGGCCCTCCAGGTATCTTTACCAGTTAGTTGTGCTTATGTCTTAGAAGTTGGTCCTGCCTAGAACTACAGCAAATGTGGAAACATAAGGACATAAATGACACAAAACAAATCAGTGTTTTCTCTAGACACAAATCAATTTTCTTACCATGCTTTTTTGGGAACTCAGAAGTGGTTCCTCTGGGGTCTAGAGTCTAGACCACTGGTTCTGGTCCCAGGAGCTTTCCAGCCCTATGCAAGTTTCTTGCAATAGGCTTGCACAGCGAGGCCCTTGCTGTTCTAGTGTTTGAGTTTGCAGCAAGTTCATCTCTCTGCAAGGTACACAAGTATTTGTACAGCCACTGAGCCCCATTGGAGTCTCACACCACCGCGTTGTGCTCCGGACAGCAGGGCTCTTCATCATCAAGCAGGGTGAGAGATTGCACTGGCAGCTTGTCGGGGGCAGCGCCTGCCCTCTCCTCACTCCCTGCTCTGAAACTGGGGTGCCAAGGTATACCTCATTCAAGTGCTCCACTTTTTCCCTAGGGTGGGGGTGAGAGAGGAGCACAGAGCCAGATACTCACTAAGCTGTTCCCACCCTTGATTCTCATACTGTCCCCCACTGTGCCTGGTCAGGGGCGAACCGTTTCTATGACAACATTGAGGACATGATTGGCTACCGGCCATGGCCCGTGGTGAAGATCTCCTGGCTCTTCCTGACCCCTGGACTTTGCCTGGTATGTGGCCACTCTGCTGCTCCCTCTTCCCTCCTGTCCCCAGAAGACTGGAGGTAAGGGAAAGGATGTCTGATTTCTGAGGCTCTTTCACTGCCTGTCCAGGCTCCCTAGGGAGCTCTGTCCACTCACTCTCATGTGTCAGTTCCCCGCCCTTCTCTTCTGGGGCCATCTCATCTACCCATTAGTGAAATCTTATTCCACTTCAGGCTCCATCCCTTTCTTCCAGTGCCTCTTGCCCTCTGCCTGTCCAGTCATGCTCTCTGTCTGTCCTCTGGGCTCCTCCACCCCTCCTTCCTTGACGTCTCTGGTCTTAGTCTGTGAAGTGTGTGAGGCTTGACCTGTGACATGCAGTGGCTCTTACTCTCCCATCTCACAGGGGCTCTGCTGTGTATCTGACTAGTTCTCTGCCATTGGCTGTAAGTGGCTGGGGAGAGAGTTGTGGTGGCCTCTGTCTCATCTGCAGCTGGCCCCTCCTCTTCTCAGGCCACCTTCCTCTTCTCCTTGAGCAAATACACCCCTCTCAAATACAACAACATCTATGTGTACCCTCCCTGGGGGTACTCTCTCGGCTGGTTCCTGGCTCTCTCCTCCATGGTCTGCGTCCCACTCTTCATTATCATCACCCTCCTGAGGACCCAGGGTTCCTTCAAGAAGGTAGGTGGCTGGTGAAAGTGACCCATTAAGGGACCTGGGAAAGGCTGGACTTAGGGCAGGACACACTGTGGGCGCCTGGGGAGCAAACATATACTTTAAGTGTGGGCAGCTCTTGGGGCTTATGGAATCTTAAAGAGAGGGCCTTTGAAGACCAGACTAGTGGCTTTTCAGAAACATTCTTAAAAGTCTTAGAATCTTTCATCTGGGAAGGCTAACCAAGGGCAAACTGCCAAAGGATTAAGGGGAAAACTAAGTCACAAATGAGAACATGGAGGTACCCAGAGCATAGATTCCTTGCTGTTGGAAAATATAGGCAGCTACCATGGTTCACTCTACACACAGACTCCTGGCCTCTTTTCTTGTCTTAACCCTGCCTGGGAACACATATCAAATGCTCCCTGTTTAGAATTTGGTACATGACTTTCTGGAAGGAGCTATAGCTCACAAAGGTAGAAATCTATCTTTCCTACAAGTAATAGAAAACACAACCTACAACAGCTTTAGCAAATATGTTTTTTTAAAAAATATATTCAAGGGGCTGCTGGCATTTGATCTGGTGGCTTAAAGAGGCCTTCTGAGACCAGATTCTTGTATTTCTGCACTTCCATCCTGAGCATATTGTCTTTTCATCATCATATTGATTACCTCATGGTCACAAGAAGGGCTGTCATGATACAAGAAGAAGGGGAAGGAGATGGTGCCAATAACAATAGTACTACTAATAAGAAAAATTATGCTAATTGAGCATATACTAATAGTTCTAAATAGTAATGACAGTAACAAGAATAGACATTTATTGATCACTTACCCTGTGCCAGGCCCTGTTCTATTAGGTGTATTTTATTATCCTCATTTTATAGATAAGGACATTGAAGGGATTAAATTAACAGAGAGGTTAAATGAGGGGCCTCTAAGACTGCACAGGTAGTTTGCAGCAGAGCCAGAAATGAATCCAGGCAGTTCACACTCTTAACTACCATGTTCTTACCTCTTCTCTCATCTCAAATTAGTGTTCATTTTCTCAGATTGTATGATGTGCCCTGTGGGCTTAGCCATATGCTGGGTTCTGGGATGCTCACATAAGAATTACTCACCGTATCTTCTCTTCACAGCGCCTGCGACAGCTCATCACCCCTGACTCCAGCCTGCCACAGCCCAAGCTATATCTCTGCCTAGACGGTGGCACTAGCCAGAACTCCAGGCCCTCCCCCACAAAGAAGGGACTGATAGCTGGGGAGAAGGAGACCCATTTGTAAGATATGGCCAGAGACCAGGTGGCTCCTGATGCAGGAACCCAAGTCAGGGCCACCTTCCACACTGTGGACAGCCTCTGCCTTTGTCTCCTGCCACAGTCCTTCTGAGAACCTCTGGGGGAACCATTGGCACCCTCAACTGGAGGCCACACACTCTCCAGAGCTGGAACAGCTTCTCCTGGTGGGCTCAGGATAGTACCACTGGAACATGCCATGCTAGGCACCAACTCCCTGTTGGAATATAACACCTTATTTATAAAGGAGGGGGATCATTTTGGAGTCCACCATCTGATTATTTGCATTGCAAAGGAACTCCACTATGGGGATATTTCCCTCTGCAGATTACAATGAATATATTTGCACATTGGGTGAGTGGCTATAATGGAATGCACCCTGGGATCTGATTCAGAGAGCATGATGGAACACACCACATTGGAAGTGACAACTGAATGCACTATGGATGCACTATGTTGGATTCTGAGGTTCCGTTAGAGGGAGGCTTAACATGCTGAAGGTTCCATGGGGAGGGAACTAGAGAAGCAGCCGGGGACAAGGCTTCACATACCCTCATTTGGAGTTTTCCTGGAGGCAGTCTCTCCTGGTGTCTCTACCTCCAGCCCTAGTTCCACATTCTTTTTGCATTGTCATCATCAACTCATGGAGCACTGGGACGAAAAGGACTCAAGAGATGATTCCTAGACTTTATAAAAACATGGCACTGTTCCTATGCCCAAGGCAGACATTAACTGATCACAGATTCCTGCCCACCTTATAATCCTTCCAAATAGGGGACTAGTCAGCTCCATTTGTCATCCTGCTTCTAACCCAAACCCCTGACTTCATAGATGAGAAAACCCAGGATCAGAGTGACAAGGTGACTTTTTCAATTTCACATGGTTTCTTGGGGTCAGAGGGACAACTAAAGCCTGGTCTCTGAGCTGAGGCCAGTGTTCTTCCCTTAGGCGCCCCCTGCCATAGTGAATAAGCATGTATGGTCTGCCTCTTGCTGTGTGCTGGTCTCTTTTGCCATGGCCCATTCCTGTTGAGTCACATGTCTTGGGGGTGGGAGGGAAAGGGGTAAGGAGCTCTACCCAGACTGCCACCCCCACTTCAGTATCTTCTCCACAAGCCTACAGTCATCTGACCAGATGCCTTCTCTGGACCTGTTTGTTCTTGCCACCTGCCATTCCCTCTGCCCCAGGGGAAGCCATGCAGCCCCGGCGAGCTGAGAGGGGGGCCATGGGAGTGCTCTTCTTTGCTGCCACATATGGTTCCCTCCCTTTCTCATCAGCTCTGCTCCCCATGTCCCTGCCAGATCCCAACAGGTCCTTCCCTGGCTGGGGAGCCTCCCTAAGGAAGGCAGGGCTTGGAAAGGTTCGATGTTCTTGTGCTCAGTAGGGGAGGAGAGGGAGTGGGGCCAGGTGGACATTTCAAGACAAGTTTCCTGGGGGCAGGGAAAGCCTCCTGTGGGGGTGATGTGTAGATGGATGTCACCCAGAGCTGCTGCCCAGTGTCTAGAGTGAAAATGCATGCTCTGGCCAGGCTAAGTTCAGTCCCCCGACAGCCCCAGACTTTCTCAGAGCACCCACCATTCTCCACTCAGATCTGTAGGTGCTTCTAGGCTGGTGAGGACTGGTCTGTGGCATGCTTGGCACAACAGATGTCCTCACCCCTGGCTTCTGGACACTCCCTCCTGTCTCTCCCTGGACTGCTGTGGGCACTTGTGCTCACTCTTCTTGGACTAGCTAGTGGGGAATGGAGAGGAATTACTTGGGGCAGATGCTGTTTTTAGGAGACTCGATCTGGAAGGAAAAGGCACACCCGGCACGGTGCTCTCTGCTGCCTCCTGGTGGCAGAAGGGAGCCGTGCCGCCCGCGCCGCACAGGGCCGGGGAGGGCTGAGCAGGCCCCCTTGGTGTTGGCTGCCGCCTTCTAGAAGCCCCTTGCGCTTCCTACTGCTTCCTCCCGCCCGCTGCGGGAATGGAGAGGGGTGCACAGGGCTTGGTAGCCAGCAGGTATCTCAGCGCGGAGCTCCTTGAGCCCCTGCCCTGTCGCCCTGCCGCAGCGTGGCGCGGACCGTCCGGGCAGCTCTGCTCGTTGGTGGGCACGCGCCCAGTCTCTCTGCTTCCCTGGACGCCCGCCCCCCCCTCCCCCATCCCCTCTGGCCTTCAGCAACTGTCCCGGCCTCTGAGCTGCCGCAGACCCCCGGCTCAAGCCCACGGGGGAAGGCTGCCCCGGCTCGGCGCTCTTCCACTACTTTTGAAGGGACGGTGTGGGGCGGGCTGGAACTGGACGATCAGGAGGGAAAGGGGATTCAAGCTGATATCGCATCTCCTGGGGACCCACTTTTTTTTTTTTTTTTTTTTTTTTTTTAAATTGAGACGAAGTCTCACTTTGTCACCCTAGCATCATAGCTCACAGCAATCTCAAACTTTTGGGCTCAAGAGATTCACTTGCCTAAGCCTCCCTAGTAGCTGGGACTACAGGCGTCCGCCAAAACGCCCAGCTATTGTTTTTTTTTTTTTTTTTTTTGCTTAGCAGGCCCAGGCCGGGTTTGAACCCACTGGTGCATGTGACTGGCGCCGTAACCACTGAGCTGCCGGCGCCCAGCCATGGGGATCCACTCTTACTAGCTCTGCAGGATGGGCAAGGAGCAAGCGCCCAGAGTACTCTGCAGGGGTGTGTGAGTGCCTAAAGAGCAGGTGGGTAGGCGGGGCACAGTGCTCACGCCTGTAATCCTACTACTTTGAGAGGCTGAGACGTGTGGATTGCCTGCCTCAGGAGTTCAAGACCAGGCTGAGCAAGGGCCAGACCATCCCTATTAAAAATAGAAAAACTAGCCAGTTTTTGTGGTTGGCGCCTGTAGTCCCAGCTACAGGGGACGCTGAGGAAAGAGAATCGTTTAAGCCCAAGAGTTTGAGGTTGCTGTGAGCTATCATGCCAGAGCACTCTACCCAGAGTGACAAGGTGAGACTGTCTCAAAAATAATAAATAAATAAATAAATAAATAAAATAAATAAATAAGAGCAGTTGTGGGGCCACACTTTGGGGAGTGCTTTCATCTCCTCTCTGGGGTGTTTGAATTTCAGGCTGGTGGTGAGAGGCCAAATCTGACAGCTATGATTTGTTTGGATAGTATGGCATTAAAAAAATTGTTTTTGAAGTGAATGCCTTGGGCGCTCTCCAATTTGCCATAGGCTCCACTGCTCCCTATTACTCACACCTGACTTTTACACAGCCTGAAGGCATTTGATTGGTAACCCTGCTCTAGGGGTGGACAGTGAGAACTTTTGCCCAGGGGAGGGAACTAGAACCCTTGCTAGAACAGGAAGGAAGCTGAGGGCAGTGGTATCAGGGGTCCCAGCTCCAGCCTGCTCAGTGTAGACCTCACACTCAGTAGACCGTGTGGTGCTATTTATTAATCCTGGATCAAGTCCTTCTATCATCCAGACTCTTCTCTTTCCTAAAGAAGGGTAGTGGCTAATTTTAATTTCAAAGCCAGCTCTAAAGAGTTAGGCCACAGCAGCCCCCCTACCTTCCATGGCAGAGGGACCTCCAAAGTTATTCTGTCCATGTGGATGTAGCCCAAGTAGCCCAATAGTGACCCGGATGGGAGGAACCGAGGCCTCATGAAAGGGCCTTATGAGAAGGACAACTCCCTGGAGCTCTTCCTATCTGGCCTTTTGCCTTCCTCCTACACCCTCAGCACCGCTGACCCTGCACCCGTCCTTTTCTTTTGGTTCAGAGGCAGGTGAGGACTGGGTTCATCCTTCCCTTCCTCCTCAGTCCTCACCTGTCCAGCACCCGATGACCGAGCCCACATGGCTTCCCTGAGGGTTTTTCTGCTTAGTAAAGTAACAAGGGCTGATTGGATCTGACAGGAATGAAAAGCTTGTTAACCACCCACTGATACAGAGAAGCCAGGAAAGGATGTGTGTGCCAGGAGGATGGAGAAGATACAAGCCTAGCAGGTTGAGAGGGGCTGGTGCCCTGGGCTTTGGTGTCCTACGTTCTAGCACTCTCTGCTTCCATTTGGATGACAGGAGGGGCAGGTGGCTCATCTTGTCTGAGAAGCCCTCTGGCAGGCAATGGAGAGGTGAGCACAGAATTTCTAGGTGACGTCACAGACAGAACTCACTGTCTGCCAAGGCTGAGTCCTTGAGGGCCTGCCTGGATCCTGCAGGGCAGCACCCAACCCACTGTTGTAACAAGACCCAGCCAAAATCTCGACGCAGTCACATTCTGAGGCTTTCTCTGCCCACACCCATCTCACTAATGCTGTGATGGCTGTCGCAGAGCTGCAGAGCCAAGAGGGCCTGGCCCTGAGGCCCAACTCTTGCTGCACATGGACCCTGCATTACTAGCAACACAAATCCCTCTGAGCAAGGTTCAGTTCCCTCATCCCAGCAGGACTCCTACCCCACAGTGCATAAGTGAAGGTGGCCAGGGTCATTCCTCAAAAAGTGCAGTTGGGTTTGGGTCTGTCATTGAGAGGAAGATCCTGGGAAGAAAGTGGGATAGAGAGTGGCCAGGACAGGCCTGTGGGGCAGAGGGAAGCCTGCTGTCAGGGTACCTGAGCTTCCTGTCTGACTCAGCCTTTTCCTCTGTATTAATTCTAATAGTTTCTTCCTGTTGATTCTTCAGGGATTTTTGCATAGACAATCAGACTGTCTGGAAATAATGGCAGTTTTATTTCTCCAATCATTATTCCTTTTATTCTTTTCTTTGTCTTCCTTCACTCGGTAACTAGAAGTGGTGGCAGCCATCTTTGCCTCCTTCCTCATTTTGGCAGAAATCCTTACATTTCACTATTGAGTATGATAGCTGATGTCTATTTTTGATAGATACCATTTATTAGGCTAGGAAGTTTTTTTTTATTCCAAGTTTAGTGCTTTTTCTAAAATCAAAAATAAGTGTTGAATTTTATTGATCGCTTTTCCTGCACCTGTGGGGATAATCGTATTGTTTTTCTTTTAATTTGTTAATGTAGTCAGTTACAGGAATAGTTTTTTTGTTTTTTTTTTCGAGACGGAGTCTCACTTTGTTGCCCTGGGTAGAGTGCTATGGCATCATAGCTCACAGCAACCTCCAACTCTTGGGTTTAAGCGATTCTCTTGCCTCAGCCTCCCTTATAGCTGGGACTACAGGCACCTGCCACAACGCCCAGCTATTTTTTGGTTGAAGCTGTCAATGTTGTTTAGCAGGCCTGTGTATTTGAACCCGCCAGCTCCAGTGTATGCTCTTAGCTGCTGAGCTACAGGCACCGAGCTGATTTTTTCTAATATTTAATAAAGTTTTCATTCCTGGGACAAGCCCATCTGGGGTCAGGGTTGTATTATTTTTTGGTTATTCTATGCTAGGCGCAGTTTGCTAATATTTTGTTTAGAATTTTTGTAATTATTCTCTAAGCAAGATTGGTCTGTAGTCTTCCTTCCTCATATTGCCCTGTCTGCTTTAGTTCTTTTTTTAAGTTGCGCTAGACTCATAAATAAGGAGTTTGAGGATGTTCTTTCTTTTTCTTTTTTATGAAAGAGTGTGAAATTGGAAACATCTGTTCCTTCAATTAGTGTGTAGAATTTTGTAAAAACAGCTAGCCTGGTGTTGTGTGTGTGTGTTTTTGTTTTTGTTTTTTTTTTGAGGGTTTATGTATAGACTTTTAACTACACATTCATATATTTCTTTAATGATTATGCATTTCAAATTTTCTGTTTGTTACTGAGCAAATTTTGATTTTTTCTAAGACAGTGCTCATCTTGTCAAGGTTTTCAAACTTACAACTGTAGGTTTATGATCTACTGATAGTAGTCTATTTCTTTCTGCAGTATTCATAATTATGTCCTCCTTGTTGGTCCTCAAGTCATTTACTTGTGCCAACTTTCTTCTTCATGATCAGTCTTATAAGAAGTTTGTCAACTTTATTAGTCATTTCTTAGAATTTTTGTTTTATTAATCCTTTCTATTGTATATGTACTTTCCAGTTCATTATTTCTGCTTTTGTCTTTATTATATCTTTCCTTCTACTTACTTTGGTCTTGTTTGTTGATCTTTTTTTCTTTTTAAATATTAAATAGAGATGGATGTCTCATTCTTGCTCAGGCTGGTCTCGAACTCCTAGCCTCAAGTGATCTTCCTGCCTCAGCCTCCCCAAGTATTAGGATTACAGATGTGAGCTACCACACCTAGCCTCTTCTGAGATCTTCTTCAGTTAAATAGTCCCCTTATCCATAAGAGAATAAATAACCTGTAAGCCAGCCTGTAGGTCTGACATTGGAGAGTCTCCATCTCCCTGAAGCATAATGAGGGGTAGGCAGGCAGTATGGTGTCTAGCATAGATGTCCTGGAAGGAAAGAGGATTGGGTTTGTTGGGGAGGGAGGCAAGGTGGGTCCGTTTAGGAAATTGGCCTCATTTGCCTTCCCTGTAGCTACTTCCCACGGTTTTCCAGTGTCAGGCTTGTGGTCACTCATTCCTTAGGGTCATGGGGGCAGGAAGCACTGAGGGGCTACTTTGGGGCTGGCTGGTGGGTTAGGTTCCCTAGGGAGAGAGCCACTCAGACTCACAGGGGGCATGTTCCCATCCCTCTTTCCCACCTCTTAGGCTCCAGCTCCTTCATCCTCCAGCCTCATCAAGAATGGAATTTTTTCAATGGGGCCAACACCCCTCCACTCCCCACACACATCATTCCTGCTCCTCATTAATCTCCCTGACTCCAGCTCGGGCTTGGAGGCTATCTCTGGGCCTGCTTGCCTTACTGGAGAGGAAAGAGGAACAGATAAGAACACAGGCTGGCTGGACCTCATGTGCTCCTAAGGGACACCTGCCCTGTCCTTCAAAGGGTCTACCTGGAGCAAGGGGGATTTGCCCCAGAAGGAGAACTCTTCTGAATGCCTTTCTACCCTGACTCCTCATCTTTACCTCTGTCCTGGCAGCTATGTGGCTTGCCCTGTGGGAGCTGAGTGGAGTTAAGTGAGAAGGCCCGGAGGACAGGGTGGTTGGCAGGTTGTTGAGTAGTGTGGAGTCCTAGAGGAAAACAGCCCTGGGCATCTGCAGGCCAGAGCCTTGTGGGCTAAGGACCAACAGTACCCAGAGCCATTTTCCATGAGCAACAGAGAGCAGTGGGCACCAGAAGGTTTGATAGACCACATCTCTCCAGCCTGTTGCCTCCTGCTCCAACTGCCTTCCTCCACTGTGCCTTCCTGCAAGGTGGCTCTGTGGAGGCTCCCCCTAGCAAGTTCACTTTGTCCTGGTGTCAGCATACTTTGATCAACAGTGACCCCTGGAAAGCAGGGACCAGTTAGTCACGTCCATTAGAGATAGGAATGGGGAGCTGTGCCAAGGCCCACAGCCATGTGTTCCAGCGGTGCTAAAGGAAAATCAGTCTTGCTGTGGTTCAGTGAAGTTCAGGTTTCAGCCCCAGCACCAGTGGGCAGTGGAGTCCATTCCATTATTATTTTAAAATGGCAAACCAAAGTCTATTTGGTTTTAAGTGACAGAGGAGGAGGTGGACCAAGCACTGCTTGCAGGCTGGCCGAGCCCAGGACTAGATCCTCCCCATTAGGAGTCAGGATCAACTAAGCATGTCCTCACTCTGGGCAGCTGCTGCATTGGGGTCGGGGCAGTGTGGCCTCACTGTTGCTGCCATCTTGTTTTCTGGTGGCCTAGGTCCCCCTGTGGTGGCTGCCTGCCCTCTTGGCCCTCACGCCACCTCCAGCCCCTGCCTTGCTGGAGCTCTCTGACTGCCTACTTTCAACACACTTATCAGGGTCTGTAATTTTAGTGATTATTTGTCCTGGATTTTCTTTGAGAAGACCAATTTTTTTTTTTTTTTTTTTTTTTTTTTTTTTTTTTTTTTTTTTTTTTGTAATTACAAAAAAAAATTTTAGTTGGTATTGTG
>CAUYPK010045434.1:0-56532 GCA_963574355.1 Loris lydekkerianus
CCTCTTAAAACTGGAACCAGACAAGGTTGTCCTCTGTCACCTTTACTATTCAACATAGTGCTGGAAGTTCTAGCCAATACAATTAGGCAAGACAAGGAAATAAAGGGAATCCAAATGGGAGCAGAGGAGGTCAAACTCTCCCCCTTTTCTGTCTTATTTATTATTAGGCTGAATCACACACCGCCATGTATTGTCTTAGGTTTGAACAATACAAATTTACTGAGGGTAGGAACCCATGTGATTCCTCAAAGCCACCATCTCATTACCTTGAGTCTAACTAGCACAGTCATAAACAAAGCAATTATTTAATCTGTTTGCTGAATTAAATTCAGGATTCCCATAGGATTACTTTTTTCTAGGTTTAGTCTTAAATAAATGTCTAAATTTAAATCAGTGTCTAATAAGGCCCAGATTGATGTTTTAACAAATATAACATGCTTTAGAGGAATTTCATTTTATAAAACTAAAAGATCTCTCTCTCAATTTACAGAAATATCCTCTAAACTAAAAAAGAAACACTCGATAAGGATAGTAGCATGCCTTAAAAATGCTTGAGGGTAGTAATAATCAGATTCATCCTTGTCCAAAGGACACACTTTGATGCCTTATTTGTATACACAGAAGTATTAATTATCTACCAAATAAATAACTATTTTTCAATGAAAAGTAATAACAATTTGTAGCAAAATCTAAGCCCAACATTCTAAGAATTCAGGCTGAAATTTATTGAATCTCAAAGAAAATAGACTATATTAATAATAAAGTCTATAAGATTTGGCATGATCTGTTTTTTGAAATTATTTTCTATTTTTAGTTATAAATATTAATTGTCTATTTTTTGAGACTTTGAAAAAAAAAGTTAACTGACGACACCATACTGAACCTCAGAATCAAAGCATTCTATTCTAGACATACTTTTATCTAACAATGTGAATGTTACTTTTTTTTGCATTATTATTATTGTTCAATTATTCCGTTGCAGTAATCGTCTGATTTCTTTTCCGAATGTATTTATCGTCATTTGTTCTTTACAAGGTTTTTGTTTCTAGTCTTTACCTTAAACATTGTTAATGTTATTAAATTTTAAGCCTTTTTAAATTTGTGAAGGCAAAAAGTGGAAACCAAATAAACATATGCATAGAGGAAAAAAAAAAAAAGGAAGGAATAATAAAGTTTCGGGGTGCATACTGTCTTTTTGCCAAAAATAAAAATATTTCAGGAATGCTTATATAGTACTATATCTTTCAATAATTTTTTTTTTTATAATGAAAAGAAGAAAATTTCTATTCTACAAAGAACAAACCATACCCACCTCTGTGAATAATTTTCAAGTTTTCTTTTAAGTGGTTTAGTGCTTTCACAGTCTAGGGGGAAAAAAGAAAACACTGGATAAACAACTTTTATCTTTTATTTGAATAGCACAACAGTTTATTCTAAGTAGTCAGCCTTGTAGCCCTTTGTATATTTTTTAAGTTTAATATTTCAATATACTGTCCATTATTTTTATGTTAGCCAAAGATGCTATCTAAAGATGATTTTATAAACGAAAACTTAGTTGCTTTTACATGCTGTTCCTTGAATGCTAAGAAAAATTTTAAGAAGTGACTTATGATTTAGTAAGTCATTAAAAAGTTGTATGTTTCCTATACCTCCAACCTGAGAGTTTCAAGAATGAACACAATACAAGAAAGACAAATGGGCTAGTTCTGCTACCAATAGCAATCAGTATGTTTTCCCAAATTCTTAGTTCACCATAATCATTCACCCTCACTGGGTGCTGAGCATTCAGAATAATTTTTTCACAGCCAGGATATGTGGCAATTTATCCAGAATTTAACAAATTGCTTGATCACTGATCATGATCAGAAAAATCATAGATTTTTTCAGGAAGGGAGGGAACAGACACTTTAAACTAAAATGTCCACAGCCTCATATTATATGAAAACTAAACAACAGGCTAACCATTTGCTGCAGAAAAGTAATGTCTCTGCTGTGATCAGGCTGATGGGCATGAGAAATGCAGCACACACATACTTGTAACATTTCAAATAACTATGCTTGTGTGTTCACTGGTTACTAATTAGCAAAAAGAGATGACACAAAGTAATTTTATTGTTTTCCACCCTTAAATTAGTGTCTTAACAATTACTTACCTCTTGATTTGTATCCCATTAAATGGGTATATGAAATTTTACATTGACTGCTTAGCCTATCTGTCTCCAGCATACCAAACAATATGATTTTGGAACTTGTTACTATTCATAATAATTATAATAATAGTTCAAAATAAGAATAGCTGATGGTTATTAAATGTTTAAGTGCATTAAGCCAAGATCTTATGACATATAAATCTTCATAGCAATTCTCTATGGTAAACAGTATAATCCATTTTTATAGATGGTAAGTCTGAAGCATACAGAGATTAATTAGCTTGCTTTGACATTTATACAATTATAAATTATTTAGCCTGATCCCAGAACCTGCTCTTAATCACTGTGTGACAGAATGGCCATGAAACTGGAAAACAGAGAGAAAATTATCACATCATGTATTGGAATATAAGTAATATATACACTAATAAATAATTTATTACATATCTACCTATGGTACCATGTTATATATTATGCACACATTTAAAGTTACTTTGTGGGGGTCACCCTCCATGAGTCAGCCCCAAACCAACCCAGCAATCTTGTGCAATATACACAAGAGTAAAACCAGCTAAAAGAACCTCCCAGCTGAGCTAGCCTACATTTTTAACCCGTAAAAAATCATAAGTAATTGTTAAGACACCTATTTAAACTTAATCATTAATTTAGAAAAATTAGTTAAGATATTAACATGAGGCTTATAAATCTTAAAATAATGACTACTATTTAATTCAATTTTTAAAAATCCACTATCCACACACACATCTCCTACAACTAAAGTACAGATAAGAAACTATCTATATTTTGAACCAGTCTTATTAGCCTTTAATGATTAAGCAGGATAAACTGGCAATTGACAGGTGACTATGTTGGAAATCAGTATCTAAGGAAAGAAGAGCTAGGAAATTACCTACAACCAGAGTATCTATCTTTCAACTTCCTGCATAGCTTAGATTCTCAAGGGTTTCTTAGAAACCTATTAATTTTGCTCTATTTCTAATACATTATCTTTTTTCCATTATGGAAAAATATATATATACAATATTTGTTAACTCAAAGATTCAGAGCAAGAAAAAAAAAAATGATCATGAATTCACTTTCAAAACTATAAACACTTATTTAAAAGAGTACATATTTTCTTTTGGTACTCCGGTAAAAGAGAATTGGCCAAATCAGCAGTAATGCTGGTTCCTAAAATTGCTAGTCAACATTTTAAATATGCATGAGATAGAACAAGTAAGTTAGCAACCTCATCCCAGAAAAAGTGCTGCATACCTCATTGCTGAATATCACTAGGGTCACCTTTGAAGTATTCCTCTTGGGCAGCTATGCCCCAAGGCCAGCACCTAGTCCACCTTTCAAAGCAATTTTGGAACTCTTTTTTTCTGAAATGACCCTAAGAGAAAACGTGCTACATACCTTATTGCTCAATATCAGATGGCCAAGAGAAAAAAGTACTTCAAAGGTAACTATAGTGATATTCAAAAATGAGGTATGCAACACGTTTTCCATGATGAGTTCACAAACTGAATTGCCCAACCTCGTAGTTTAGACTAAATACTCAAAAATCTTAAACCACTTTGTCTAAGGGCTTCAAATAAGAGGATTCAAGGAGACTGCTATGATTCTGAATAATTCAGGGTAAGTGTAGTAATACATAACCTATTTAAAAATAGTTAATGCAACAGGAAAAAATGAACCAAAAATTGCTTTTTCTAGTCTTATTTACAGCACACTACTATGATTCATTGAGATTCAAATGAAAAGAACATTGTATTTATCTGAACCATATTTTTAAAAATGTTCTTAGAACGTATTGTGTTAATACCCCACAAAAGTAACTTTGTCTCTTGTTTTAACTATAAGAGGCAAGATTAACATTCCATGAAAGACATTCAGACATGTGCATTCAAATCCAAGCAACATCTTTATATAATTATATATACAATGAACAAGTAGAAAGCCAAATACTTACTGCTAAAGTGATCTTGCCTAAAATTTCTTCTGGAATAACATCATCTAATACACTATATACATATTTGTAAAACTTATCAAACGAGGTAGACATGAGCTCCATACAGATCCAACAGTCACCCTATAAAATAATAAATATCTGTTATTTTCATATAGCTCAATATTAAATACCATCTTGCCTTTACATAACACAGAAATACAATTAGAAAAGAAGCACTCATTCTTTTTCATTTTTAATCTTGAACTAGTGATAATTTCTGGTTTCTTATTAATGCCCTGGGAATACTATTCTACTCAAGTTTAAAGATAAACTATGTGTTTAAAGCTAATTTTTATCACTCTGAATTGTATAGAAAGGGCAGTCTTATATAGAAAGCTTTTACACTTTTATAAAAATTCCAAATTTTGCCATAATATTTTATATTTTTGCAATATAAAAATAAGAAGTGAAAAACCATTCATTCTTACTAAGAAAACAGATGACTTCTCAATTTGGGGGGTAGTGAAGGGAGGGCAAGAGGAAGGAAGAAAAAAGAGAGAAGGAAGGAAAAAAATACAGAAATATATATAAAGCAAACCCTGTACTTCAAGACCCTGCACTGAAATGCCACCCTCTTAGCGAGTCTATTCCAACTGATACAAAGTGAAAGTCACCCCACAAGGCATCCCTTATCCTGACCATTCCAACTGATACAAAGTGAAAGTCACCCCACAAGGCATCCCTTATCCTAACCTGCTCTACAAAGCCCTCATCATCTTCTAATATACTATATAATTTACTAATTTATTATGTTTGTTACATATCTTTCCTACTGGAATGTAACCTCCATCAGAAAGGGGGTTCAATGAGTATGTGTTAAACACTGCTAGCAACATTAATCCAATGTTTTAAACCAGTTTGAACTCAATTTGACAATAAAACAAGACAAATAAATGCATTGATACCTTTTAATAGAATACGTGACTGGGAATACAACTTAAACACTCTATATATTATAAAAAGGAAAAATAAAACAAAATTAGAAACCACAAAAGGGAACAGTACAATTATTAGAGGAATTGTCTTAAGTTGCATTTCTTGAAAATTATACAGCTCATGAGAGGTATGCATGAGAGGCAAGAAAAAATGAGGAATACAGGCAGATATGAGGATTATAACTCTGTACAAGTGCACATGCAAATGAACAAGAAATACAAAGACCCTAATGAAAGTAGAAATACTATAAGGATAATGACAAAATTATCTTAAACAATTTTGTATGTTGTTACAAAATTTATGCATCCAGCTGTATACTCAAGAGATTTTCTACCTGCTAATCTATCTCTTAAGCCTGACCTGGACTGACTATTTAAGACATTAATGCTAGTTATGGTAAAATGGCTTCCCCAGAACAACACTGCTAATTAGTGAGAGACACAGTGAACAGAACCCAGTTTCTTTTATCAACATGGAGAATGCATGGATACTTAACTCACATGTAGAGAGAGCGTATGTTGTAGTGAATATTGAGCTGAGCAATAGCACTCTTACAACTGGACAGTCTGCCAGAACATTCATGTTAGCTACATGGCTACCCACTAACATATTTTTGTAAAGCACATTTGACATAGTGAACTTTTACCTACATCTTCTTTAAGTCTTTCCCCTGTCTTTAAGTCTTTTTCCTTAGAGTGATCTTGTAGAAGAATATCTCACAAAAGATTGGGTAATACATTCTAGCCAAAACACACACTTCAATTTATTTTAACCTAAAGACACCATCTCAGTATGTTAACTCAAATTTTTTATTAGAGAAAAATATGGCATATTAACTTATCTAGTTGGAGAAACAGTAGGAAAAAACTTACCCTCAATAGTGTAGAGCAAAGCGGAAAGAACACTGATGTTAAGAGTCTGAAAGGCCTGCACTCTCCAGGCTCCCTACTTCCTACTTATGCACATAAGCTTGGGCCTCCTTCCTGCCTCATCTATGGAAAAGAGACTGCTCCACTGCCCTTAATTGATGGTAATAAAGATCAAATGTGTTACTATGCGTAAAACACAAAATAAAGTGTCAGCCAGGCACTAAAAAAAATAGCTACAAAATTGAAGACAAAGAGTAGTAGTAAAAATGGACAAACAAAAGAGGGGGAAAAAAGAACACAGGAACAGGAGAATAAAGGTAATAAACAAACTGAGAAGTGAAGATGAGAAGAGAGAGGCACACAGGAGCAGCTGGCTCCAGAGAGGGAAATCTTTCATTTCAAAGGCACATAACCTAAGGTAAACTTATCTCTCTGGCAATTCCTTTTGGGTACAAATGAGATTAGACAGCAGCTATCTCGAGTGGCAATTTTAAAAAATGAAATGGTCACAGCTGCCTGAAATAGTAGTGACAGTAACATTACTGTCACGTTCAAATGAAAGACAGGATAACTTACAGAAAAAGAAATTAATCAATGTGGATTTGCTGAAAAAGCTGGAAGACGAAGAAAAACTGAACCACTAAGATAACATATGGGTTTGTAAAGACAAACTCTAGATAAAATCAATAACATACTTATATATCAACAATAACCAATTAGAAATAAAATGTTTAAAAGAACTGTGAGATTCTACCTGCTAATTTCACATTCATAATAAAAACTAAAACTATAAGTCACCTAGGAAAAGACTTAAAATAAGCAAAACCCCTATGAAAAAAAGTATAAAATGTTACCAATGAATGCAAGAACAACTTGATTGGATGGGAGCTCACAGAAACTTTATTTGCAAAAGATAAAAACTGGAAACAAAACTGAAGGTCATGTCAACCAAGAAAGAAAATGAGTAAACAAACTCTGGTGTAGCCACTTGATGGAATATTAAAGTACTCAACATAAAGGAACAAACTTAGTACACAGTACAGTATTAATTGCAAAATAATTATGCTGAGTGAAAGACAAATCAAAAAATTTAAAAATACATATGGTATGATTTCATTTATATAAAACTCCAGAAGACGCAAAGTGTAAATTCATAGTGGCAGAAAGCACGTCAACAGTTGTCCAAGGACGGGACACAAAGCTGTATTATCTATAGGGCACAAGTAAACTTATGAGTGATGGGTGTATTCAT
Source organism: Loris lydekkerianus (assembly GCA_963574355.1). NCBI lineage: Eukaryota > Metazoa > Chordata > Mammalia > Primates > Lorisidae > Loris > Loris lydekkerianus. The sequence continues at coordinate 7,222 of CAUYPK010045434.1, forward strand.
TATCTTGATTTGGTGATAATTCTGCAGGTGTATACATTTGGTCAAACATACCAAAATGTACACTGTAAATGCATGGGGTTTACCAGTTGTCAATTTTATTTCTACAAGTTATATTTAAAACTTACAAAGAGAAAGGAAAGAGACAGAAACAAAAAGAAGTAGGGATAGAAGAGGGGCAGGTGACTAAATTCAGCTACATCATCATCCACTGCCTTCTATAATGTGATGAATTTATATTATCACGTTACTCATAACAGTACTTTCTGCACTAGATTTCCCAACCTCAAAAGATGTTTGAAATAATCACTTACTTGCTATTAAATTTTCAAATGTCACATATTAGATGACACGAGGCTTCAGCACTGATAAGTGGTAGGTAGAGGCCTTTTGATAAGCTATAGACTAAAAGTTACTTCCATTACTCAACATTATCTAGCTCTTTTTTATCCCCCCAGCTGTAAAGAGTCTAGAAATGACTTTTAGAAATGTGCAATTGAGTCTCTTAATAACTTATCTAAATAAAATCTAAGTAGTGTCCCAATAACTTATCTAAATAAAATCTAAGTTGTATTTTGAGCTTTTTTATTTGACTATAGTTCCATCCTACAAAGAAGCATAGGCAGTTGGAGACAATGGCACCACGTTAGTTACCAACTCCAGAATTACACATTTGAATTCACTGCTCCTAATAAAGTTACAGAACTTCCAGAGGCTCAATATTACCCAACAGCAAGCTTAATATCTACACAGTAGCTGCAAGAATAAGACAAAGAACCTCTCCTATGCTCTTCTTCCATTGGTGGCTGACTGAACCAAACAGCCGAAGTCATGTGGTTACATTAATTATGTGAAATGAAATCCCTGGAGGGACTCTCAGTGACAGGAGTTGAAAACCCTGTCTCTCTCACAGTGGTGGTAGGATACATAAAATGCCCTGACTACATGTAGGCATTTCTATTACTGCCTTTCATAAACCCAAAATGTTGTATTTACTATTGGAACTGAAGGTCATGTCAACCAAGAAAGATGATTTAAGTCATCAACCTCAAAAGAAAAATGTTTTTCTAAATCCTTATTAAATCTATTTCATACTTTTAGCCCTTTGTGACTTCAAGAAATACACTTTGACTATTCACTCTTCAAAAGTAAATCTTCCACTTTTTGAAAACTTCACCTTTTACTATTCTGAAAATCCCTATTACTTATTCCATTCTAAGATTTGGGGAGAAAGTTCATGTCTCATCTACTTAGACATTCTGCGACTTTACACAGCATTACTACATAATTCCTAAGCCTTCATTATATCACACTAAAAAATTACAATGTTTAAGAAAGCAGACTTATTATAAAAAATGAAGCTGAAAGCTCTTCATCTCTGGATCACTTGAAATAAAATAGAAAGAACACTGAGATTTCTTTCTCTGGAATCTCATCTGTCCCATTTATTGGCTGTGTGACTTTTATCAAATTAATACTCCAAATCTCATTTTCCTCTGAGGAAAAAGGAGATAATACCACCAAATCCCCTACAACTGTTGGGAAGACAATATAGTGAAAACTATAAAGTAATCAGATGTTAGCTATGTCTCTTAATTCCTTTTAATCCTATTGACGTAACACCGAACTTTTCACTATAAGGATACTGTTCAGATACTAGTCTAGGATAGTAGTCTAAGCTTAGATATTAGTCTAAGCTTTTCTGCTTTGCTTTCATTACCTTTGTTTGCATTACTTACTCTGCCTTCCTTTCACAAAATCAAACTTCCACACGCTTGAGGCTGTATGTTTAAATGCATGATTAAATAGATGAACAAGAGAAATGAACTGATATATTCCTGGTCTAGGGAGGTGATTTTAGCCAGTGGAGTCAACAGCACTGAAAAGGCTGACTGTGCAATGTAGTCAGGAGAGAAAATCTACTTCAGCCCCTAAATAACTATTGTTCTACATAAAATATGAAGAGTAAAGTAGCCAGAGGATTTAAAGATTTGAGGAGTAAGTTCACAGTCTGGGGATGGATGTAGGAGGGGATGGCAAGATTCCAGTGGAACATGAAGAAAGTTCCAGGTTCATGATCTTACAGAGTAACTTACATAATATTTAGATCCAGGACACAGTTGTATATATGGACAAGTGATTGTATACTGATATGATATACTGGGTAAATAACCTGAAATATGCAATTTCAAATCAAAAGTTTAGTTATTATATTTCAAACAAGAAGCAGTACAATTAATCCAAGTGGGCACCTAAACTACCAACAGTCTCGCCCTCTTAAGAGTAGTTGTAATGGCTGTAATGCCAGAAGTAAAGAAGCTTCAAGGTGTTTTCCGCAGCTTATTGAGAACTGAATATTTTTCCTGGCAGGAAGAGATCCAAAGCCTTAAAAAAGTCAGTTGGTGCAAGGTCTGGTGAATACAGTGGACGACAAAGAGCTTCCAAGTCCATGTTCTGTAGATCGAGCAGCACTGCTAGTGTGAGTATTGTCTTACAATACTGGCCTATCTGTATTGACCAATCCCAGCTGCTTCATCACAAGCATCCTCATTATTTCATCCAGGTAGTGGCAGCAGACATCTGCTGTAACCGATGCACCAGGTTTCAGGAAGCTACAGTGGATAACAGCAGCGCTGGACCACCAGACACCGTCTGCTTTCTTTGATGAGTTTATGTAGGTGTTTGGTACTGTATTTCAGCACTTCACCTTTATCCAATCATTGTGCTAAATGCTTGCAATCATCAGAAAGAATCCATTTTCATCACATGCAACAATATGGTGTTGAAATGATCTGCCTTTATGTTGTGTCAGCAAAGAAAGATAAGCTTTAAGACAATTTCTCTTCTGGTGCTCATTTAATTCAAGTGGAACCCATCTATCCAGCTTCTTTACCTTGCCTATTTGTTTCAATTGGTCCAATATTGTTGGAATATTAGCATCAAACCTTGCTCCTAATTCACACATAGGTTGAGATGGATTTGCTTTCACTACTTCTTTCAGCTCATAATTATCCACTTTGGTCTTAGGTCACCCACATGGTTCATTTTCAAGAGTAAAATCACCAGAAGGAGCTTCTCAAACCATCCAGTTACTGCGTGTTCATTCATTAGACCCATCCTTCCCCAACACCTGGCTGCTCAGTTGAGCTGTCTGTGCTGCACTGCTTCCACAGTGGAACTCGTATTCAAAAATAACACTAATTTTTGACTATCTATGGTTTCACAAATATTGCTCTAAAAACAAAATTTGAAAGATAATCACAGGCCAAAATGTGTGTCTAAAAGAATGAAGATGTACCTTTACACATATACAAAAAAAGACACCCAAGAAATGTAAAAGTGAAATGTCAGAGATCTCAACTATCAAACTTAGTATTAATCCTTTAGTACTTTCAGACTTAGTAATCTAATAATACTTCTATGAAATAATGAAGAAAGTTAACAAATTCGAAGTATCTGGTCATAAAAATGAATATTCATTTTTATGTCATAAAAAGCACATAACAAAAGTAGAAAAAAATTTAGTTTAGAATTAACAGTTGTTAATCACTATTTAACAAAAAATGCAATCTATCAAGAAGCAAAATACTTCCAATTTCTAGAGTTACCTATTAAGAGCACAGAAAAATAAATAAAAATGTCAGAATGAGGTTGAGGTTTTTTTTTTTGTTTTGTTTTGTTTTTTTTGAGACAGAGTCTCACTATGTCACCCTCAGTAGAGTGCCGTAGAGTCACAGCTCACAGCAACCTCAAACTCTTAGGCTGAAGTGATTCTCTTACCTCAGCCTCCCAAGTACCTGGAACTATAGATGCCTGCCACAACGCCCAGCTATTTTTTTGTTGCAGTTGTCATTGTTGTTTAGCAGACCCAGGCCGGGTTCAAACCTGCCAGTCTGAGTGTTTGCATCCTAACCATTAGGCTACAGGTGTTGCCCAAAATGAGGTTGAGGATTAACTGACTAACCTCTAATTTCTTCTCTAATTATAAGATTTCATATATTTCTATTCAGTGCTAAAATAAGCCCTGTATTTTTTATTTTTTAAATATTATTTTTAAAGTTAACAACAAAATGACAGAGGCTACACTCTGTGATCCAGTCCCCTAAAGCAGAAATCCATGGAGGGTTTTTCTTACCAGTTCATTAATAACTCAACAACTCATCCTCATTTTCAAAATGAGAATGATATTTTTAAAAGTATTTAAAATGTTTAGTAGTTCAGCTCAAGTCCTACTCAAGAAATGAAGTATCACAATTTTTGATGACCGTCTACAACCCCATGAAGTCTTCAGTTCTAGCTCTACTCCTCCCCAAACTCACTGCCATGCTTTAGGCAGCTAAACGACAGCTGGAGGCAGAAGTGACAGCATAAGTTGGTACAAAGAACAACCAGAAGCCAAAAGAAGAAACATAATCATAAGACCAAGACACTGGAGTTACAGTTCCTACACAAACTTCCAGATGACAGAAAAAGTAATTTCTATTGTAATTGTTAATTTCCTTGTCTGATGGGTGTCTCTGAGGACTGTGGGTAGAGACAAATAAATGTTTACATTAATTGCAGAAACATTTGATCCCAGAAATGAGTAATACTTAAAGGGGGGATAGGGTGGACTGAAGGCCAAAAGAGAATCTAAACCTATAGCAAATCACTGATACTGAGAAGTTAGCTCATTTTTCAAATCTTTAAAGAACAGAAATTATCTATAAATAATGAAAATAAGGGATTTACAAATGACAGCCAAAAAATACATACACAACACACACACATATGAGAGTCACTGCTCATCCGAAGGAAAAATTAGTGGAAGTTAAGTGTGCTGATTATCATGGCCATGTAAAATACTGAGGTTATATTACTAGTGCATTTTACTAAAGATTAGAATGTAATCCTGCCATCTTATTTGTCCAAACTAGATATTCATTCATTAGCTAAAACCCAAAAAGTTTATTCCTACCTCTCTGAAGAGTGCACCATAAAACTGAACAATGTATGGGCAATCACTACTCCGCATCACTACATCCAAATCCATAAGAAGCTGCTTTTGTTCTTTTTCATCCACTGTTGACCGAATTCTCTGGAAAAGAATGAGAAAAGATGTCATAAAAACAAAACAATTTTAGAAACTTAAGAAAAACCTCTACAAGACTGAAAATTATCAGGCAAACTTCTGCTTACTATTTACTAACCAGACACGAAAATTATTGTCTTTCCTTATAGTTTATAAGAATAATTATTTATCACAGACAATTTAACAAAATTAACACTTAGGAATTCTTTTTTTTTTTTTTTTTAATTAAATCATAGCTGTGTACATTATTTGTACCAGAATGTTTATTGCAGCCCTATTCACAATTGCTAAGTCATAGAAAAAGCCCAAACTCCGATCTATCCATGAATGGATTAATAAATTGTGGTATATGTACACCATGGAATACTATGCAGGCTTAAAGAAAGATGGAGACTTTACCTCTTTCATGTTTACATGGATGGAACTGGAACATATTCTTCTTAGTAAAGTCTCTCAAGAATGGGAGAAAAAGTACCCAAGGTACTCACCCCTACTAAGAAACTAATTTAGGACCTTCACAGGAATTCTTTAAACGCACAGGACTTTGTAATCACAAGCATTCACTAATGACGCTGAAAGTTATGCAATAAAGTTCTTGAGCAGTGAAAGTTAACCCCATACGCAAATATAAACCAACCATTTGGTTTACAATGTTACAACCATTATGAGTTGTAACAGTTTTCCTACAAAGAACTATAAGTAGCTTCATAAATACTTTTAATCACCATTTCAGAACTATATGCAATCTAGGCGTCTATAATACCAGAAAATCCCTTTTCACTCCCTAACATCCTCATACCATAGCATCCTCATTCAGAGATGGGAAACAGTTCAGAACAGGACAGAGAGAGCACTGAGTCAGGTCAGCACACAGACCAGAGCCCAGGTCTCCCAGCGCTAGACTGGCATTCTTGCCTTTCACCACACTTCCTACATGTTAAAAACAGAAAGCTGTAGCTGACTCTCCAGGCCATGAATCAGCATAAAGGGCAGCAAAAACCTGTGGAAGAAAACCTAAAAATGAGAGAACAGGGGGGCTCTTTTTATGTATTCCTAAACTGAAAGACCTCTTCCATACGCTGCAGACCTGGGACGCATACGCATCCCTAAGCAAGCTGTTCAATAATTTCTCTGCACATTTCTAAGAGACTGCCAAAAAACAGAGTAAGTGCCCTCACCTCCCATCCAGTATGGTACAGAACACAGAGGTGTTCAGAGAAGCAGTCCTCACTGCACCAGAGATAGGAAAGAATCCAGTTCAGAAATTATAAAACATGAAGTAAGTTTAACATCAAAGCATGCAAACAACTTCCATTCTCATAAAAAAGTGGTACACTGCACCACTGTGTACAATATATATACTTACAAAGCAAGTTAGTATCAAAATATACACAAGGCGGCATTTTGTCTTCCAAAGACTTCAAGGTTATCTGTCAATGTTCTTGAAAGGGCTAAAGGTAGTCAATTACATTCCTGAGCCCATTTTACAGAAGGGAAGTCAGAGGCACAGAAAAATACAAAGATGTATTCCAAGTGACATGAAAACACGCTGTTGTTTAAAGGAACACAAGTATGTTCTCTGCATTTCATTTTTAACACTAAATCAGGAAGTCCATATACTCCTAATACAAACAAATTTAATTTTGCTACTTAAAATTTATAACTTGCTAGCTATAGTATTCTATACTAAGTAAAATTAATTGGCATCTGTCTTATATACACAAATTTATCTAAAGCTTTTACACTAAGTATCACTGCCCAGATAAAGAAAAAAAATAATGGGAAACAAATAAGACTAGTTCCGTTAGAGTTAAGAAAATTGCCCTTCTCTGTCCCTCTCATTTCTGTATTTTCATCATTTGGAGATTAATAATATTGTTTTAATCAACATCAGTATAGTATTTGTTCAAAGGGATATTTTTAAAAATTCAAAATAGGCCATAGACATGATTTGTATTTGTTCAAAACATGACATTTTAATAAACATTTTAACTGCATTTATGCCTGTTTTATAGAAAATAACTAAAAGTATGGCTGTTAAAATACTAATTTAAGAAGGTGATTATTTTTTAAAGAATCTTAATAATTCCATATAACTAAACTGAAAACAAACTAAGTTGTCAGACACAAGCAGGGATGAAAAAGTAAATGATCCTTTGGTTGGAAAGACTGCCCCCTACTAAAGAACTCCCACCATAAGAGGCTGAGAAATATATTTCCCCCCTATCTTTACCTGTATGAATATATTGGCAAATGTAATTACACTAAAACACATACTTATAAAACACAATTTCATAAGATGTCCTGTTTGCTAGTTTACTTCTTGTTTCTTGAAGCTTGTTATATGGCTTTCTAAATTTACATTTGTACAAATATTTATATTCAACTCTTAGAAAGCATATCATAACCAAAACCTTATTAGTTATCACTGATAACTGACTTTTGGGAATGAACTTCCAAACTCCCTGTTGTTTTGGATACATGTCCAGGTGTCCTCAAACTTTTTAAACAGGGGGCCAATTCACTGTCCCTTGGACCATTGGAGGGCCAGACTATAGTTTAAAAAAAAAAAAAAACTATGAACAAATTCCTATGCGCACTGCACATATCTTATTTTGAAGTAAAAAAACAAAACAGGAACAAATACAATCACACTGCCTCATGTGGCCCGCAGGCTGCAGTTTGAGGACACCTGAGAAGCATAACTGAAGTCCCAGCATCTGACTCTTATCTAAGACAACCCTTAACATAATTATTAATTGAGCCGAGTGCCATAGCTCACACCTGTAATTCCACCCCACTTGTGGGAGGCCAAAGTAAGAGGAATGCTTGGGGTCAGGCCCTGCCATCTCTACAAAAATAAATTAGATAGACAGAAAATTTTATTACCCAGACTGTAGAGAGTCCCTAGCCCAGCTCTAATCTTTGACATCATCAGTATGGCAGGGAATTCGATTCATCTGTAACATTCTTTAATGCCACTTCTACTATAAAATAGAACATGGAACGCTGGATGGCCTACTGTTCTAATGTAAAATTATTCCTGCATGTTTTTCAGCGGATTAATACCTCCTCACACATGGCAGTGGGCAGCAGAGTAGCTGTGATACCACATTTCAACTGTGTGGGACAAACAAGTACAGCTAACTCTTAATAAACTTAAACTACCGGTAATTTAAAAGGCATCAAGGACCTCAAAATGCTATTAACTACAAGCATATACCTACAATAGCATTAACTTTAATTATTTTAGTTCAATAACTCAGTAAGTAATTCAAGTTGGAGAATACCTAATGATGATCAATGATACAAACTAGAGAATAATTAATTACAAACAACACTACCAGGAAACTTTCTTTCTCTAACAGAACTCAAAACAGTATCTATGGGAAAAAGTTCTACTACTTGTAACAAGCAAGGCCAGGCCCTTGTAATAGCAAAGAAGCATAAGTACCTAAAATTGAACGTGACAATGACCCTTTTATAAAGCTGCCCTTAATAGAGGGCACAGAAAAATGGAAGTACAAAAGTGAAGTCAATTATACTTCTTGAAATTCTCTTGTAATCACAATTTTCAGAAATCAAATCTATTGATAAAAACTTTGAACAACAGGAAATTTTCATTTATTGATATCATAAATTCAAAAGTTAAGTAAGGCTGATTTTTTAAAAATAAAGAGTAGGGTAAAAACCCTATAAGAGGCCACAAAATATTTAAGAAAATGATCTCAAGTAAAATTTTTTAAAAGTTTTATTTTTATTCAATTATTAGAACACATCAAAGTCATTCTTTTTATTCATTATGGAGTTACTGAACTCTCCTGTCACTATTTTCTCGACTTAGCTTAAGTTATTTACATGCCCTTTTGAAAAATTAAACTGCATTACTTGAAATACAATCTACATCTCTTTTCCCAATAATTACAAGTACTTTCAGATTATTTCAAGTGTTACTGTATTTGGAACATAACATAAACATTTAAAATGAAAACAAAAAATTACTACTATATATATTATATATCTATGTAGTTTTCTACAGTGAAAAAATTTATAAACTTGAAGCTAAAATTCTAAAAACCATTGTCCAAATCTGTATTCAAGGTTGAAGATAACCCTAGTGAAGGTTTAAAGCAGGTAAATACCAATAAAAACAGCCTATAGAACAGGCCAGAAATGGGGGACAAAATGACTCCACTGAAAAGTCACTTACAGAATACAGGGAAAAGGATAAAATTAAATATCTAGTTCTCTGGTGTTAAGACTATTACTATTATACATGGTTCTTATCCAATTTTTAAAAATTCCAAAGAGCTTCACTTTTCTAAACTGCCAGTCCAACTCAAGCCAGTGGGTTGGAACAGCCACAAATTCAGTTGCTGGGAGTTGTGTGTGGATTAGGCAGCAGTGAGAGAAAGTTAACAAGTCCCACGCGGCATGTTAATATCAGTTATCAAAGTAGGACCCTTCTAACCCCGAGGCACCTCTTGCCATCTCCCAGATCATCAAAAATATCCACTTTGAAAATAGTCTCAATTATACAGAAATGGCCCAAGTACCAACCAACTGTTAAAAGTTTGTTTTCCTCCTTTTTACACAACACGACATCTAGAAGTTATTGGTAAATTTAAATGGTGACAGCTTACACTTAGCTTTATGTGGAATACCTCCATTTTTAAAAACTTGAATTTAAAGTACAAATAACCTTTTCACAATACTGAAAAACTACATAAATGTGGTCTACTTCTAGATGTCCTCTAATCTCACAGAGGGGACGGATCCCAGGGGAGGTCTCTGTCCTGTGTCCAAAGCCCACCAAATCCACCTCCCACACAAACAATGTGTTGATTCTCATCAGCAATGAGTGGCTAGTAATAAAACGCACATCAGTAAGTGTGAAGAATTTTCAGGTACACATTGGCATAAAGAAAAAGGCTCAGGGGAACTAATGAAACTGAACCCAGTGAGGGCCTGGGGTGGTCAGAGCAGAGAAGGAAGCAGACAGAGGAGGGACGGCCGGCAGCACACACTCCCTCAGGCCTGCCTTACTGCAGTCACAATGCTGATTCTTTGTTGTTGTTGTTTGTTCCTTTCCTTTACTAAACTTTGTTTTCAGGGGTGAGAAAGACACAGAGGACACAGATGGAAAGGGCATGAAGATGAAGCAGTCACTGTTAGGGTAAGGTCGGGAAGGCCCCAGTGTGGCAATAGAACCTCAAGGGAAGCTAACAGCACAATGGCAAAAGGTGCAACTGCAGAGACACCAAAAAAGCCAAGTCACCAGAGAGCATTTTACGGAGGCGCTCAGGAAAGACCTTGCTGCTTGTGGTAGTTGTCCTTGCCACTCACTCTGATTCAGATTTAATCTTTATATCTTCACGTCAGGATTCTAAAAGATACCTCACTTTCTAGAGAGGTAAGGCACACACCTTATCTCAAAGCACCAGGGTCTGCCTTGGAATGACAACCCATTCTGTGACTGCCTGTGCCCTGTGAAAACTACTGATTCTCCCCAGATCAACCCAGAGTGTTTTATCCTACCAAGTCAAGCTGTAAGGCTGGCGGATGACAAGCGCTCTCTCAGGCACTGTGTGTGTGAGGAGGCACTCTGGGTTACCGGACCCCATTCCTTCCTGGAGAAAGGCAACACAGGCCATTACGTACACGAAAGACTCAAAGTAAAGAAGAATTTATGAAAAGTCATATGTGCTCTTGACTGAAAACAGTAATTCCAGAGCGAGTATCACAGATGTCAGTTTCTAGGATCTGAACATTCAAGGTCAGACATGAGTCATCAGCAAACCTGTCAGGAATCAGGAACTAAGGAGTGAGCCAAGCCATGTGGCTCTCTGGGAGGCCAGAGCAAGTGATCGCCTGAGCTCAGGAGTTCCAGACCAGCCTGAGCCACAGCAAGACCCTGTCTTTACTAAAAATAGAAAAGCTAGCTGGACCTTGGGCGGGCACCTGTAGTCTCAGCTACTGGGGAGGCTGACACAAAAGAATCACTTCAACCCAAGAGTGTGAGGTTGCTGTGAGCTGTGGCACTCTACCCAGGGTGACAGAGTGAGACTCTGTCTCAATCAATCAATCTACAAACAGAGGAATCCTGAAACTGACTTTAGAAAGTAGTGTTGTCCTAGACTAACTTGAAAAGAGCAATAGACTCAAACTTGAAATGGTTATCAATTCAAACTGATACTATTTTTGTTTTGAAATGGAGAAAACATATGGTGAAAATGAGATGGAAGGAGAGTAAGAAATGGAAAACTGACATCGAAGGGCACAACCACCTGGCAGATACGGTGGCTAAATTCGCACACAAAAAACGCTGGGTCTTGTTATGGCTCAGGTGAGGCCCAGAGGGCAGGATGACAAGGTAATGAGAGCAAAGTAGGACCCTCCTAACCCCGAGGCACAGGTTCATCCTTAGTGGCTCAGAGAAGTCAGGAACAAGGCAGGGATATTCCAAAGTGGAAGAGAGGGAGTTCCCTGCTTAGAAATTACAGCACAGAAACAGTGAAACTCAGCAAGATGATGAATTGAATGACCACAGAGGAAATCAATATAGAGCTTTAGAGATTATCCCAGGCACTAACTAAAACAAATTGACATGCGTAAAATGATGCAAGCTACTAGCAATTTGACCATTAGCAAGGCAAAGTGTCATTTTAAATTTATCACCAACCAGAATCAGAACACCAGAAGATGTTTACTCTTCAGCAAAGTTGTGCAGGATCTGCTATCACCAACAGCTAAGGCTGGTATTTCAGTGCATGTGGCTCAGTCCTCCTACTGCCACCTAAGGTTTACCAAAAGAATCTGTATTCTGTATTTCAAGTATTTGTCAGATGTTTTGACAAATTAATACGATGTCTAATATAACCACCCCAGAACAAGAATCAAAACAAAAGTTCCTCATGATAATAAATGTCTACCTTTTATACCACATAAACAATGGTAAATACCTTACCACCATGTAGAAATCTTAGAACTGGTACATAGCAATCATGTCAACAGGGGCCCTCAGCTAGAACTCTTCTCCAAAGAAAGTAAAGAGTAATATGAGAGAGATTCAATGGTATTACATGTAAAAAATCAGAAGATGAAAAGAATAAAAACGACCTTAATTAATATAGTTGCGATAATGATATTCTAAAAATGTTCCCGGTTCCTCTGATCTGCAAACATCTATACTGCTATGCCGTAAACACACCCTTCCTTGATCATTACCCATTCCTTGCTAAAGATCCCCTCTAAGGTAAGCACCTATGAATAAAATCTGAAGGGGAGTCAGTCCACGGTCAGTCAACAACTGACTTCAGATCAACCTAAGTCAGTGATACAGGGGATAGGACAGAAAGGATCACACTCAAATCCCAAGTGTCACTACTGTTCTGACTCTTACAAACAAATATACTGCTTGCCCAGCAGAAAGGTCCAAAATCCAGCAGTAAAATAAAGTTAGAAAAACCTAAAACCCACTACAGCACATCAGCATTCTACTGCCCTTATCTGGGCCACAGGAAAGCTTAGGCATTCTTACTTTCCTGAGTTGCAAAATTAAGATTCTATCCATCCCACAGATACATTCGAGACTCTTATCCCTTCTGCACAAGTTCATCGTTAGCTGCTACAGCAGTGTTTTTTTGACCATTTTTCTCTCCCAGCACACTTGAACCTATAGTTAAACTTGCACAGCACACTTAAATTGTGCTGATCAAAAAAAGAGTTTAAAAAAAAAAAAAGATTATATTTACTGGGCATTAAATGTCTTTCAAAACTAACTTAATGGGGTGGCGCCTGTGGCTCAAAGGAGTAGGGCACCGACCCCATATGCCAGAGGTAGTGGGTTCAAACCCAGCCCCAGCCAAAAACTACAAAAAAAAAAAGAAAAAAAAAAGAAAAGAAAGAAAAACTAACTTAATGATCTTTTAAAAATTTTGCAGCACACCTAAGATCCTCTCAAAGCACCCCAGTGTGTGGCTGCACACCCGGTTGAAAATCACCGTGCTAGAGTCTTCTAACTCAATCACACATAAAAATGCCCATTGTATCTCACAACACATCACTAAGGAGGTCAAAGCAGGTGGCAACGGTACCCAAAACAAATAGTAAAAAGAAGCAAGGTAGCTAGAAGTCTATAATCATAGATAAAAATCCTTGCACATCAAAAAAGTAACAAGCAGTATCTGTTAAGTCAGTTGTTTTAAATTACAAAGCACATTGCTTTTACTAAGGCCAGAGGATGCTAAATCTTAATTGCAATATCATCCAAAACTTTAAAAAAAAATTTAATGAAATCTCAGTTGTATCTTCCCCTAATTAATTGATTAATTAGTAGTAATGCTTCCCATTCTTCTCAGTGGGGATACTGAGGTCCAATTAATTAATTCCTTCTACATTACCTTCTGCTATGCACAACAGAGATCAGTTCCAAAAGAATAGGTTGTATTACATTATAAGAAGAGCTACCCTGAGGACAAATCCTAACAGAACCATCTTGATACACTTTGATAAGTGTGGTATCATATTCTTATTTAATAACATCATCTTTAAAGAGCACAATGTCAACCTTAACACTGAAATTTGTAAGGGTCTAAAGATCATAAATAATAGATCGTCACTCTAGTATCCACGACAATAAGCTGAGGTAACAGTAGAAACCTAACACATATCAATTAACCAACTTCAGAGGTGTGGTTAATGCCTTCATGAGGCAACCGAGAATGGTAAAAACACAGGAAGTACACCAAATACTGGTTCAGATGATCTCTATGTAGAGTGAGGTCTTGTAAGACAGGTTTTTCACCCAATAACTACATAAGATGGGATACAGTACACTATCACAATTCCTTTAGGTCAACCAAATGCTAGTGGGTGGTTTCATTCAGGATGTTCGGAAGCGTACAGTAGTCCCCAGAGCTGGTGCTGTCTGTCAGCAGGCTCTCTGCTTCCTATCCCCTCCCTCAGCCAGAATAGCACTAACTTTGTCTGTTGTGCTTATTGGCGCCACATAACATTTCTGTGAATACAAAGAACCCATAGTCTGAAAACCACTAACTTGGAGCAACAACGAAAGAAACACACAAAGTTCCAACTCCAATACCAAGGATCCGAGTTCAGAATCACGGCAGCCCTGTACGTCCCTGAATCTGTGCCCTTACACTTTTCATATGTAACAGCACAACTTTTAAGCAAAATCAGAAGCATAAAACAATATGACTAAGTCAACTGCGGACGTCTTAACTAAATCACACAATCTGCCAATGAAACAGCAAAAACAGGTGGCACCTCTGGCTCAAGGAGTAGGGCGCTGGCCCCATACACGGGAGGTGGTGGGTTCAAACCCGGCCCCGGCCAAAAACTGCAAAAAAAAAAAAAAAGAGTCTATGAAACAGCAACAATACATACTAGAATCCAGGCTATCTTCAAATAGCGTACCATGACTTCTGCATCCCACAGCTGATTTGGATAATCAAATAGGATCACGTTGGCCGTATATTAAATAAAACTGCCTAACAAAACCGTCTATAGCATCAAAAAAAATCTTTTCCAATTTAAGGCCATGCCAAATATCAATTCTAGTGCATTCAGAACTATATGAAAGATCAATGTTTTAACACTAAAATGATCCTCCTCCTCTAATCATCAATCACCACAGAAATCACTCAGTAATGAAATTTTAGACAGAAATGGCATGGTCCCTACAGTGCTAGAAAAACAAGCCAAGCCACACTTTTCTGATCCCTGACCTCTCACACTTGCCACACCATCTGCACTAAGGAGGCCTACCCACCCAGCAGGTGAAAGCGCCACACTGGACTGAGCTGCAGGCTGCTAACACTGTCAGAGGGAGGAGGGCAGTCCTTCCCACCAAGCTTCAGAGTTCAGCTAGGTCTCAATTCCTGGTCAAGGACACTGAAGTCAAAAAGCAAACACCACAGAGAGTCAGGAAGGTAAGAATCAAGACCAGGTAACCAGCCAGGATCAGCAACTCTTACACCGATGACACAGGAGAGTAGAAAGAGTGGAATGGAAAGCCAGTGAACAAGTCAGACAGGCAGCAACAGCGAGAACACCTGAAACCCTTCCACACAGCTCAGTCCAGTCCAAGCACCTGACCCCAACCAACCAAGCTGACTTCCTAATTAGCCCAGATAACTTCTCAAGCAAAAGACTGAAAAGTTACAGTGATCAACAGTCAACAACTTTAACATAACATCTTCTTATCCTCACTTATGTGCTCAATATTATTTGATTCCCAGTGAGACGACAGCTTTACTTCAGCATTTCCACCACCTGCCATCTTTAGTGACAGCAACTGCATTCCCTTACAATCCCTCTCCTTTTCATTCTCTGTTTTCCACTCTCCTCTTTTTCTCACATAGCCTATAAATATGAAAAGTATGTGGCTAACTTCAAGAAGTCAATCTGGACATGGGACTTTCAGAAAACCACAGGGAAGCTGGTACGCTAAGCATGAGGACTCTCCTGTGCGGGCAGCGCCAGGAGGGGGCGCACTGTCAGACTCTGTGGGCTCAGAGTCATTCTGTTCACTGTGCTTGTAATCCCACTCAGTGCCAGCTCCCGGGTCTCAACTGTGACACTTCACCTGCTCTTTCTCTTTTCTCGTGTGTCCCTAGATTTGCTTGGACATCCTGATTCAGATAATCTGTGGTCCCCAACAATGCTAGGTGTTTCTACCAGAACTGAATTTCTTTAACCCTAGCTCAGAAACCTAACCCTGATTGTTTCTTCAAATATTTGGTTCTTACCCCAGCACAATTAACCCTGCCAGAGAGCTAAGCAGAGACACCTAGTTTACTTACAGGACATGATTGCTCATGTCTAATTTTTTCCTTCTGGTTAAAACTACCATCATGCAAAAATAGGGCATTAAATAAATGTTATTTTCACAGGCTTCCGCTCCAAGGGAGAAGTAAATATCCAACCGGAGTTGAAGGCTGTCATGACAATGGCTTTGCCCTGGGCAGCCCTGAGACACAGTCAGTCGTTTAGGCACAGGAGATAAAATGGTAGTACACTACTCTACTCACAGAAGAGCAAGACCTGGTTTCCCATGTGCAATTAAAATTGAGGGGTTAAAAATGTCCACATCTCAGGTCACCACACAGAACCTCACTGACAGCCTGGGAGCTGTCGTCAGGCTAAAGGTCATGAAATTACTGTAAGTATAATTCATATATATACTATGTTACCTCACTGAATTGATTACATCTTTAGCTATGACTATAGCTAGCTTTTTGCTTTTTGCTTTTTTCTTCATCTTTAGATGAAGTCTTTGAGATAACTATTTCAGGTAACTAGGAAGTCCCTTTCCAAACATTCCTTGTATGTGGCATAATAAATTTGGGGAAAGACTTTCTCAATACTAACCAAGAATAATAATAAAAAGAAAAAATAAAATAAATCAAGCTAATACCACAGTTCACTTTGTATAGATACTGCAAGTACAACTTAAGGATAATTCCCAGGACAGACTGAATATCTAGTAAAGTAATCCTTCTCTATCACCGAAGTGAATCAAGATGCCAGCATAAAGCCACAAGTGCGTGTCTCATTTCACCAACAATGAAAAGCTCTCAGCCATGTGCACCACTGTCTCATAGCTACTTCACCTGTAAAATCTGAACAACTCCATCAGACACTGTGCTGCTCTGTGTGTGCTTGTCCTCACAGGTATGAGGAAAGACTATGCTTCTTTGAAGAAACAACAATAAATACATGTTTAAATGCAGAGACAGCACTCACCAGTCATAAGTTGGTATCAAATTTTAACGTATATTAATTCAAAAACACTTATTCTTCTAGTATTACTGAAGTCATGGAATCCAATGGTACAGCCCACCTGTATGTTAGCTGGTGCGTCACACTGCACCCTCCTTGAACCAAACTGCTACGCTTGCTCAAGAACTGAAGGCAGTCCCACCTGGCGGGTACAGATGTGACAGTGACCAGTCTGCAGGTCCCATGCCAGCCTTGGAAGTACATCTGGGATTTTTAACAGCATTTCAACTAGGGCTCTCACAGTAGCCATGGATTATGGCCAGATTACAAACAGTGAGCAATAATTTCCTTTTTTCACTCTTAAATTCCTTCAAAACTTGAGTAAGTATTGTATAACTTGAAATAATATCAGATCAGTCATTGGGAAAATTTTTCTAAATGTCAAAATGAAATAACTTCTTTACCTTTAAAACCTTTTGACCAAAACTAGAATTGATCCATCGTACTGGAACACAGTTCATGATGCTGATGAACATAGTTGAAGCACACATAGCACAAACAGAAAAAAGCAGGAAATAGTTGTTTGAATGAAGTATTTCCCCTAGTGCTCAGGGAAAGGTTCAGAAATTCAGCTATACAGGGTAGCTCTCCCTTAAGCCCCAGCAACTGAAACTGGATGTCACTTACAGATGTTACATAACGGCAATGTAACACTCATCCAGGAGAATCTACATCCAGCAAAGAGACTCTTTCCTCTTACACTGCATCGACACATAAGAAGAATAGGGAAATCATTCCACATTCCAAGAAAACAATATTTTACTTTAACAGGTAAGTCAGAGCACAGGTCTTAGCCTATGCATTGTTAAAGGTCTACAGACTGCAAGATTTTGCATACGTACACATCCTCCTATGAAAAGTCTATTGTTTTCACATTATAAAAATTTGACCAAAACACAGTTCAGAACCCACAGAAAGAATCATAAAAATTTTACCCATCACTAATTTAACATTACTTTCATAAGACCCAGCAAAGAGAAATGCTCAACAATGGAGACTGTAATAGTTAGAAGATTTGGCTCACAACAGACTTCTACAAAGAAACATTTTACATTAATATGATACAGATGTATTCCCAAAAGTCAAAAAACCGAGGCCCCTCCTCTCATCAAGCCACTCTGACAAACTTTCAAAATAGGAGATTAACAGGAAAATGACTAGACTGTCTGAAAACCCATTCTCAGGTCTTCAAACTAGAACATCATTTCTTCCCATTAGAATTATTTATGTTCAAGGAGGGAATGATCATAGCTGCCTTTTTTCTTTGTTCTTTGTAAATTGTGTCCCCCATCCCTCATTGCTGACTTTTCTGAAATACCTTACACAGAGCAAATATTTGTCAAACAAACAGAGAGACGAATAAATTACAATTACACAGCTCCCCAGGGGCCAAATGGAGACTACCAATTCATCACAGGTATGAACCAACATAAGTTTGCTAGTCTATGGGCAAATCTCCATTTCTGGTCATTTTTTTTTTTTTAATGAACATATTACATGGCATGACACAATAAGGACAGAACACGACATTATCACAAGATATACATTTCAATACAACTTTAAAACCAGGGAACAGGGCAGTACTGAGGAGAGGTGAAATAAACAAACAGAAGCCGAGCTGGTCAGGACCGAGTAAGGTTGAGGTTAGTGGCAACAGCATGTGTGTGGTTTCCAGGAAACCTTCAGTAAGACTGCTGTTAGCCCTAGCCCCGCACCTTGCCCAACCCAGTGTGCTGCCTCTTCTTCCAGCTCCCGCCTGGCTCGGTGCAGCACTGCCCTGCTCCCAGGGTGCAGCCGCCCAGCCCGAACTCACCTTGGCAGTAGAAGGGCCTGAAGTTTAAAACATGTTAATGCAAATGCATCATGCCAAAAACGCAACAGACACCCACACTTCATACAATCATGGTTCCAGGGAGATAGAAAACGTGCACCAATAAGACAATCTCTATACAGAACACCCGCAAAGAGGTCAAAGGAACAATTTTTTAACACCCACATTTACCACAAAAGAAAAAACAGAATAGTAGCATTACTGCACCATGAAATTTTACCTAATGCATTAAAGTACCAAAAATAATCGTGGCATCACCTACTTTAACTGCCATTATTTGCCCACTTGGTTTGTGGACCATTTTGTTGACAGAACCATAAGCTCCTCGTCCAATCTCTCCAAGGTCTTTCAAGTCCTCTGCAGTGAAATCCCAGTGTTGTTCAGGGGAGATCTTCAGTTTTCCTGATGACTCAATGCTGTGTGTTCTCAGTCTCTCTCTGTTAAAATAGTGGGAAGCAATTTTTCCACATTTTAAATATGTTTTAACTTTTTTTCTTTTAGCTAGCACTGATTAATGTGTGGGAAAATTTGTTTTCTCATAAGTTACTGAAACAGCCTGACTTCCAGGTTTTTGGAATTTTTTGTTTGTGTCATCTTGTTTTTTCACACACTGAATTAAGAAAAACCTAAATTTAGGTAGTCAGTAGACAATAGCTTCAATGGGATTCACAAAACCAAATTTCCATTTATTGATGGAATTAATTCTGATCAGTTTTCATTTCCAAATATAAGATCTTGTTCAAAATTTGCAAAGCTGCTTTATCAAGTGAGAATCCCAAAAGCTGCAAGCTTCTTTTCCAAAAAGTTTTTTCCTATCTTACTCAACACTAATTAGTCCAGAACTTCAATCTTTAGTTAGTACAGCTACTCTGGAAGGATCCCAATGCTCAGGTATCAGCCCACAGCAATTAAACTATGAAACTTCTTTATGTTACAATGTTTCTTGGCTTAACCTATGCACTTCATGAAAAAGATAACAGAAAATTTCTCTGCTCTTGCCTAGCCAAGAAAATTCCTCCTGAAGATAGGAGTCAGAAAACAGTAAAGATTCCCCAGGTGATTCCTGTTCAATAACTAGTATGGTAGTAGATGAACCTGTCCCTGTGGGAAGAGTTAAATGAACAGCTCCTGGCTCCCAGAGAAGCAGCCATGTGCTACTCTGCCTGAGCCTGTCAGCTCCTGTTCAGTAGACAGAGGAAGGGGGAGAAAAGTGAAATGACCAGTGGACAGAACGGCTGACTCATTACATATGTCCAAGATTGCCTCCAAAATCTCAGCCTGGAGACCGAAGTATTAACTTCTAAATATTCTTTGTAAAAAAGTAAAGCCAATGGAAAATGTAAAATCATTCTCTCTCTTACACACAAACTCCAAAGTGTAGGAATAAACAGTATCAATGTAGAGAGCGCAACATGCATAAAGAGAAAGATTCCACTGAACATCAATTAAGTTTTCAATTTCACACTAAATGATCTGAATCTCTTAAACTCTGATCTCATGATATAAATAATAAAAATTCACATCCTTGGTCATTTATTTTTCTTCTTCCAAAATCCAGAAGTATTTTTCTCCATTTAGAATTGTTCTCTGTAGCTACTTTTAAAGTTCTCAAAAATACATAGAATTTTAAAATCTTTCCTCCATATTAATTACATATACTAATACTAATAATAAAGAAAATGTGAGGTTTTAGTACACTTAGTGTAGATAACAACTTAGTAAACAAGCATTCCAAATAAAAGAGTCTCACATCATAATACTGATAACTCATAATAACATCAGTTTACATTCACACAAGTACTTTTCAGTCCAAAATCCTTCACTCATATTATTTGATATTCTAGTGCTCAGAGTCACAAGAAGCCCAGAAATCAGTGGCATAAGTGGCCATTATTGGTGAAGCCAGAACTGAGTTTTTAAGATGGAAATTGGGCCCAGGCAAGAGAAGAGAAATTTTCTCAGTCATCTTTTTCATGAAGTAGATAGGTTAAGCCAACAAACATTCCAACATAGAGAAGTTCCAAGTATAATGAGTATTTTTCTATCACCACTGCCAAGTCAATAACCACCTGATGGCTGTTTAATCTCTACTAAAATCTACAGCACCAGTCTACTAATGAGCTAGGGAAAAGTTAATTTTAATAAAATTACTTGCAAATTGGAAGCAGCATTTTAAAAGTCTTCACTAGTTTAATGGCTATAGCAGACAGACTCTAGAGGGTGCTCGTAATGCCCACCTTTCTGGTGCTGACATCTTGTGTAAGTTCCTCCCTCTGAGTGTGGATGAAGACTGTGACTTGTTTCTAACTAACAGAATATGACAAAGATGATGGAAGATGCTCTTAAGATTGCATCATGTTGTATACGACACTCATACAAGCATTCTTGAGAACTCAAATGAAATGAATAATGTTACTATATAAAAATCACAGAATGAAAACAGTTACAATATTATCTCTATTACTTTAAAGATCAAATTTTAGTATTCTATCTCTGCTAATAGTTTAACCTGCTGTAGTCTCTCATATGGTTTCAGGATTAAGTCCCTTTTCTTCTTTAAAGTGAACAAGTTAAAAACTAAGAGGTGTGGAGTATCTTCTCAGGTTAATGAAAATGTCCAAAAATTGAGTAAGGTATCAGATACACAACTGTGAAAATCCTTATTAATAAAAGCAATTGAACTGTACATTTTAAACGTGTGAATTGCAGAGTATGTGAATTATGCCGCAGGAAAGCTGTTAAAAGAAAAAGGTGAACAGGAGAATGTGTTTACTATTGAGAGTTCTATGTTTTGCATTTAGACAGAAAAAGAATTGTAAAAACCACAGAAAAACATGCCATGGTTATGACAACACAAAGGCCTGTTCATATAGTCATCATTAATACTGGCCTGGCAACCTTACCTCTAAAACTGAATCTATTCCTTATCTATTGCTTTAATAGTCCAACCATGCTGGCTTCAGAGGAGGACTACACACAGATGTAGCACTGGACTGACTAAATGTGGAGGCCTAACCTGAACCTCACCATTGAACTCTCACAGTGAAATCAATTTCTGTTCTAAACTACGTAAGAGGCCTAGGAAAGAATACAAATACAAAACACATCCTCTGAGAAGATTAAAGAAATCTTTAATACTTTAAAGAATACTTTGATACTTTAATCTTTACACTCAGCGCTCATAGCTCAGTGGTGACGGTGTTGGCCACATACACTGAGCGAGGCTGGTGGGTTCAAACCCGGCCTGGGCCAGTTAAACAATGACAACCGCAACATTGTGGCAAGTGCCTGTAGTCCCAGCTACTTGGTAGGCTGAAGCAAGAGAAGTGCTTAAGCCCAAGAGTTTGAGGTTCCTGTGAGCTGTGATGCAATGGCCCTCTACTAAGGGTGACATGGTGAGACTCTGTCTCAAAAAAAAAACAAAAAACAAACTTTAATCTTTATACTGTTAAAGAAAAAAGTTACCTGACTTCTTGGGATAGACTTTCCTGAGAACAGGGAATGTATTTATTTTATCAAACAAAATTCCTAAATATCCCTCACATTTTCCCTTATAATTTTCTAGGCATAATTTTACACAAGCCACCCTTACCTACTCTGGTGAACACACCATAGGGTTCTGACTCCAAACTCCCTCCTCATTATAACAACCTGGGAGACCCAGGCAAAAGCTCTGGTGACAGTAACTACTGCCACCCAGTATCCACCCCCCTCTTCATCCATCCTAATGCACGCATTGCACCCAGCTAAAAGGCTACACTTCCCAACTGCTATGAAGTTCTCAAGCTCTCAAAATTCACACATTAAAACCCTAACCCCAATGTGACTGTATTAAAGATAGGGATAGGTAGGAAGATAACTAAGGTTAAATGAATGTAATGAAGGATGGGTTGATCACTCAATACACAATTAGTGTCCTTCCAGAGAGCCCACTCTCTTCCCATGTGCAGGAAGAAAAGGTTATATGAGACACAGTGAGACGGTGGCCTTCTACAAATGAAAGAGGCTTCAAATGGAAATCTACCTTGCTGCACCTTGATCTTAGACTTCCCAGGCTCTAGAACTATGAGAAATAAATTTCTGTTGTTTAAGACACCCAGGGTACGGTAACTTTTTACAGCAGCTTGAGCTAATATGCCAACATTCCTTGCAGTTAGAGGTGGCAAAATGATGAACACAGTATGTAAAGGGAGCTGACTCAGCTGGAAAAAAAGGTGCTTTTTCTTTTCCCTTAACCTACTTCCCGTTGCCTGGAATGTTGGTAACGACTACAACTCTAGACATGCCCAATGCCCTTCAGATTGGAAACAATGTCTTGAGAATGATGGAGCAGAAAATAAAAGCACTGTAGATTCTGATGACAATGAAGCTACTAACCTAAGCCTGCCTATCTCCAAACACATCTACAGAAGGCAGAAATAAACTATCTGGTTTAAGCCATTATTTGTTCTTGTGCTATTAGTTGTTCATATGCAAACAAACTTACTCAAATAATGTAGCCCTTAGCACTATTTTATTACCCAATAATTCCTAAAGGAGGCAGTGTCCCTACCCCAGCATTTGAAGTGAGGATTTGAGGGGCAGCAGTTTGGTCTTCACAACCACTGTGAAGTACAATTAGCATTTAGTGGATGGGGGACAAGGATGCTAAATGTCTTCAAATCCATAAGCCAGTTCCAGACGACAGGCCAAAAGCATTTTCTTGAATAGAATACACAACTCCAGCGTCCCTGACTTCCTAGAACCTACTTCTTGGTTCCCAAAGACTCAGCAGTTCCATATTCTAGAGAAAACTCTAAGAAATGAACAAATGATACAGTTGCTATGAGTGGTCAACGGAAATGAAATATGTTTGTAAACGTAACTTTCACAGGACACAGGAGATTATAGGTAGAATACTTAACAAAGGGCTTGAATCCATGCAAGTGTCATTCAATGTACAAAAATTATATACATATTTTTTGTTTATATTTTTGAGGCAAAGTCTCTGCCTGCTGCCCAGCCTCAAGTGCAGTGGTGTCATCATAGCTCACTGCAATCTTAAACTCCTGGGTTCAAGAGATCCTCTGGCCTCAAGCCCTCTAAGTAGCTGAGACTATAGGCTCACCATCATACCTGACTAACTTTTCTTTTTTCTTTTTTTTAATAGACATGAAGGTCTCACTCTTGCTCAGGCTGGTCTCAAACTCCTGGCCTCAGGCAATCCTCCCACCTTGTCCTCCCAGAGCGCTAGAATTAGAGGCATGAGTCACTGCACCCAGCCCAGAAATTATATTTTAAAGTCAAGGATGTATCTTGCTACATGAAAATCTGAAAACTATACATTTTGAGCCTATATATGGGCACTGAAGTTCCTTCTGATTACTTTTTTGATTAATTTACCTTTTGCATAGAAATGCATGTGCCCACTTACTCTTTAATATTA
Organism: Loris lydekkerianus; assembly: GCA_963574355.1. Taxonomy (NCBI): domain Eukaryota; kingdom Metazoa; phylum Chordata; class Mammalia; order Primates; family Lorisidae; genus Loris; species Loris lydekkerianus. Next base: position 31,351 of record CAUYPK010045434.1, read on the forward strand.
AATCAACATTACAGTGCTTTAGTGTCATCCTTACATTGACCAATCTATAAATTTCTGAAAACCCGCAGATTTAAAAAAAAAAAAAAAACTAAAGAATTATGACATAATGTTCCAAAACAATAACCAGACTGGGCACTGAGAAAAGCTGTATTTCTATTCAATGTGTCTAATAAAGCTGTCCAGGGCTTTGTATACAGGCAGGTGGCCTTGTTTTTTAAATACAGTGGCATAGCTCCAGCCACACTGTCCACCTCCACATACCCTCTACTAAATACACCATGTTTGCTGTACAAATTCAACAGCAGGACATTAACAAAAATCTGTTTTCACCACTGGATTACCCCATCTCAAATCCTTCCTAAGGCTACATAGGCAGAAAAGAAAAGAAAAGAAAAATCCTAACCCAGAAAGAAACCACTATTATTAACAATTCAGTATATTATATTTTCTTTCCCTGTACTATCTTATAGAAGTGGTACACTTACTATTTCATAAATTTCTTTTTTTTTTTGAGACAGAATCTCATTATGTCACCCTTGGCAGAGTGCTGTGACATCACAGCTCACAGCCACCTCAAACTCTTGGGCTTAAGCAATTCTCTTGCCTCAGCCTCCCAAGTAAATGGGACTACAGGTGCCCACTGAATGCACAGCTATTTTTTGGTTGCAGTTGTCACTGTTATTTAGCAGGCCTGGGCCGGGTTGGAACCCGCCAGCCTGGGTGTATATGGCTGGTACCCTAGCCACTGAGCTACGGGCACCGCCCAGTTTCATAAATTTCATTTAACATGTTTTAATATAGTAGTCAGTACAATAATCCATATCATTATAATAAAGATTGCAGGGATTTAGCAGCACCAGCCACCAGGATCCCCAATATATCCAGCCAAGAGCACCTTTCTTCCTCATGCCATTTTGATAGGCAATAATAGATAATCCTTTTCAATTGTGTTTTGTTTCACTATGCTTAGAGTAAAAGAGTGTAGAACAGAATTTTCAACCAGTGTGTCAGGAGAGGATCTTAGATGTGCCTTAAAAATGTTTAAAGATCATTAATTAATTATTTTCTAAAGAAGTTCAAAGCAAAGTGTGTGTGTGTGTGTGTGTGTGTGTGTGTGTGTATATATATATATATATAAATTTTTTTTTTTTTTTTTTTTTTTTTTTTGGAGACAGAGTCTCATTTTGACACCCTGGGGTGAGTGCCATGGCATCATAGCTTACAGCAAACTCAAACTCTTAGGAGTAGCTGGGATCCAGGTGTTTAACTGATGCTGCTTTGACAAATAGGTCTTTATTAACAACATCAATCGCTGTCCTGCAATGCAAGTATTTTACCAATATGTTGCTTACCTTCCCCCACCACATTTACGAAGGTACACATATTAAAAATGTCAATTAGTATGCTTTCAAATCAATCATTCCCTTCATATACTGTTCTTTTACTGTCCTAAAGTATCATTTATGTTCATGACTATATGTGATTCACATTTAGGATTCACTCTACCACTCCATTTTCAGGTTCCCAATAAAATCTTTTCCTCATCTGTCATCAGTCACCCTTTTCAGTAAGTCTGTTGCCTATTCACCTGAATTCTGAATCTGTTCTCTCCTTGGGAACAGACTTTTGTAAATGCTATGATTTCTTCTATTCTATAAAGAATATTGGTCATTACTGCAAAAAAAAAAAAAAAAAATTTTGAATCCTCTGAAATATCTTACCCAGAGATGCTTTTACCTTGGCTACTATTGAGTATCAGGACAAAGACTTACTTGAAACAAACAAAAAAACACAATATATGAGACAACCTCAAAGACACTGAATAATCAGGCAACAAAGCAGAGGAGGCCCCGAGAATAAGGAAATACACAAGGTGATCCCTGCAACTGACCCCAGCTTACTGCTGAAGACTTGGCAGATCCTGGCAGTACCCTCATGTTGAGGACATGAACGTGGGAGTGTGGGGACACGGAGGTAGCTACAGTTTACAAGGCACTGTACTGGGTAAGAGAGAGCTGCACAGATACAGGAGGGCCCTCCTCCATCAAGGCATGCCCGTGAGAAACCCACCACCCAGAAGGGTGAGAGGGGAGGACACCCAGGCTGCCATCCACGGCAGTCCCCACTCCTACCCACCAGAGTGGAAAATTTCTTACTGGATTCCAGTAGGATAGTGAGGTAAAATTAGCTCTAGAGTTGTCTCATCTGTTGAAGCTAAAAAGCAAGACCTGAAAGGAATAAAGCTGACTCCAAGTAACTAACCAAAGAACAAAATTTAAAAATAATTACAAAACAAAATTTTTAAAGCCAGCACCCAGTGACACCTGGCATGCAATCCAAAATCACCAAAGTATGCAGGGAAATAAGACCACAATGAAGGGAAAAATCAATCAATTGAAAATGACCCAGACATAACAGAGATGCTAGATAGTAGACAAGGACAATGACACTGTATTGTCACTGCATTCCCCATGTTCAAGAAACTAAAGGAAGGATGGAGTGTGTTAAATAAAAACATGGACAGTATAAAAAAGAACCAAATCAAACCAGAAGCCATAACAAAGCAGGAAGAAATTTTGGGACTGATAAATAAGTTGTCTTGACTGAGTGATTACGCATGTCAAAACTTAGCATATTGTATACTTTAAATATGGGCAGTTTATCATATGTCAATTATACCTCAATGAATGCTGAGAGACAGACAGAAGACTTCCCTTGGGCCTGCTCTACCTGTATGAAAGGAATTTGCCTACCACATGTCTATGGTTCAAGGCCAGATGTGAGATATCCTAAGGCTCAGCATGTTACCAATTAGAGCTCCAATGGGAAATTCTCCTATCCCCAATACTCTAAAATCGACAGCAGCAAATATAAAAACCCCATTCTAAGTCTACAATAAACAGCAGTACACAGTTACTACAATCCTTCTTTATTTACACCTTCAACACTTTACCTACAATAACCATGTTTCCCAGAGACGACGCGTCAGCATCCGTTTCTCCTTCCTCTTCTCTCCCTCCTCAGTTATTTTCTGGCGGTTACCAGTGTGGGCAGGGTGAGGAGAGAGCAAGAACGTGGATGAAGAGGCCCTGTCTTTGAGTCTACTGGCTCAGCATACTCCACCTTTCCTAAGGAAGTCTCTGTTATAAGAGCAACCCTGGCTAAAAATTTTCTCTGTGCTGGCTACTCTATTATTAAAGATCTTTAATTTTTAGTGTTTCTTAAGAAATACTTCAGCAGGGCACTGCTACTCATGTATCATTTTATACTACAAACCTGAAACTGCTTTTACAAACTCAGAACTCTGTTCTTGAAGCAAATAAGAATCAATAGTCTTAATTGCTTTTTGGCTACTTACTGAGAAGTCTTAACTACTTTTCAATAGTTTTAACTACCTGAAGCTGATTTTTAATACTATTACTATGTGAGTTGTCTTTTGAACACATAACTATAAACATTCTCAAGTTTACTTTTATTATTTGGGGAACACATTTATCAAACAAGTCAATGAGAAAAAGGACTTTATAAAATAAACTTTATTTATAGACATACTTAGGAACACATGTATTTTACATTACACATAGACTTAAAAATGTAAGGTTGTTTTGAGCACCTACTACTACTTAAATTTTAGCTCAGACACATGCACTATGTTCAACCAGTTTAACTTAATTCCAGTCTACCCTATGGAACCTGATTTCTTTCTATTTCCTTATGATATTCTTATCATATATTCATAATATCAACAGAAAAATCAAAAGATAAAGTCTAACTATAGTTAGATTCAAAGGAATTCGGATCCTTCTGTGAAGCTATTTAGGCTTAAACATACAAGTCAACGTTACGTAACAAATGTACTGTTAACGGAAGAAGAAAAGAAAACTCATTCCCATGGCTTCCTAACGTCTCAATTTAATGTCCAGGGTGTACAAAGGCCCAGAACAACAGAATGTGATTGGAAGGGAAACTTGGACTTCATTCAGCCTTTTCCTTCTAAGAAACTTCCTGAACATCCTGGATTGAGCTTGTTGCTCCCCCTGGGTCTGCATGGATGCTGATAGCAACACACCTCGTCCACCACAAGCTCCTGATCCACAGTCCCAAGAACGCTTTCAAAAAAGCGTATTAGGCTACTCTAATTTGGACCCATTTCTGACCACTTTTGCTTAATTCTTCAGATGATCATCTCCATAAACTAGAGATCATCTCCATGAAATAGAGAGATTTCATTTTAAAGTACACGGGTGAGGATATAGGCATTAGGATAGGTTCTCTCAAATTGCAGAGTAAGAAGGGTTTTCTCTGCAGTTCCAGAATCCTCTTCAGAATTGCTTGCCTACTATTTATTCTTCACCATGTACACATGTTGTAACTTTTTAAATGTTTCAGGATGTAGTCAAACATGCTAAAAGAAACTTCTAGGGAATGTAAAGATAGGTGTCTGTCACTGTGATTATGCTTTACAAATGTACCAACTTAAGAGGAAACATCACAGACCTTCCCTCCGGCGTAGGCCAATGGTTTGCATACTCCCACGATACAAAGGTTTTCCAACAAAGTCACTTCTCTACAGGCTCTCACTGGTCTACGCGTTGGCGTGTACACTCTAAACTGCCACACCTCCACTCTCCTGGTAAGTTTACTACTTTTGAATCAGACATAACTTTCCCAGTGCCACAGAGTAGCCGTGGATCTCATCCCTCAAAACTGTGACTCTTATTTTGGTGCCAACTATCTTTCATTAAAATTCTAAATTCACACTGTTGTTTTGGGGAGTAGAAATTGAGGAGAGAAAGATGTGAAGAGACAAGAAGAGAACAACAGAAGTGTCGGGTACCAGTGGTTATCAGTTTCCTGTGCATATTCTGGTGCGCATCTCTGCAGTTTTTTGTGGCTTCAACATGCCAACATCACCCTGTCCTGAAAAGGTGAGTTTAGCATCTCCTCTACTAGATCCCAAGTTTCCTACAGAGTATACCCTTCATAGGTCTCCAAAGGAAACTTAACAGGAACTGGCCATCCTTAACAAAGAACGTGGCTTACGAAGCCAAAACCAGTTCTTCACCACCACCCGTAGTGGGTTGAAAAGACATGTCATCCACAAACGAAAGTGGCCTTACCTTTCCAACACATGTAATTAAAGATCCTGACAAGAGATCATCCTGGATTATGGTGCACCTTAAAAATGATGACAACTGTCCTTATAATACACAGAAAAGGAGTAGAGACACATAGAAAGACACAGGGAAGAAGATGAAGGGAAGATGAAGGCAGAGACCACAGTTACGCTACCATAAACGCCAGCCCTACCAGGGCCTGGAACAGGGAAAGAAACATCCTCCTCTAGACTTTCAGGGGGGGCATGGCCCTACAACACCTTGATCTCAGATTGCTGGCCTCTGGAACTACGATAAATCTTTGTTGTTTTAAGCCATCAAGTTTGTGGTAATGTACAGCAGCCCTAAGAATCCAACAGATATTCAAGACCACAAGTCACAAATGTTTTCTGCAACAAACCAGACAGTAAACATTTTAGGCTTTGCAGGCCACCACAGTCTCTGCTGCAACTACGCCACCAGATGAATGTGGGTATGCTCCAACAAAACTTTACTCACAGAAATAAGCAAACAGGCCAGATTTAGCTCATGAGCTATAGTTTGCTGACTACATGATATGATTCCCAAATGCTGTCCAGTCATCTAACATTTAAATGATCTAAATCATATTTATTTTCCATATCCTTTTAAATCTTTAGTTATGTTCTGTGAGAAATTCCAATTATCTAGCAAAGCCTTACAGTTTTACCTTCAGAATTTAATCTCAAATACATTTCAGGTTTTTTAATAAAAATCCCCCACAAATCAACAGGGAGTGGCATCAGGGTTCTGATAACCCTTCTGGTGTTCTTTCATCACTTAGGTGAGCGTACTGCAATGGCAGCAAACCTCCTTACTGAATACCTTGGGCACCTCTCTTATTTACAAATCTTTCAGCAAGTAATTGAAGGCTAATTGCTGTAACAGATTTCTTCCTGGACATGAGAACTTGATTTCTCAAACTTGTCAACGCCTACTAATGCCTTTCATAAGTACCTCCTTGCTTCTAGAATTTCGACCCGTAAGAACCTTTTATTGTCTAATTAGTTCAAAATGTGTTTTCTCTTATTTGTGACATTCTTCTACCTCGCTCATCTTGATTTTCTCCCAAGGCTAACAAACACATCTTCTTCCCTAAATCATTTCTTCCTTCCTTTTCCCTAAGCAACCTTGACTCTCTCAAACCAGCATATACTAAAATGCTTCAAACGGATTCAGTCTTTCCCCAGCATATATATAACTACTAATCTTCCTTAGACAGAAAAATAAACGTAACAAACATACCCTGCACACGACTGCAACTGTTCTTCTGTGTCCACACTGTTAGGATCTCTAGATGAATACTGCTTTATACATCCTTCTGCAATGCAGCTCTGTTAATTCTGGAAATTTCCACAGTAAACTCAGTCTGTCAGTTACCATGGAAACTGCCTGCTTCCTGGCACTCCTAACAAAATGAGTATCAGTGCTTAGATCTAAGATGAGGCAAAAGGAAAAACTGAAAAAAGAGATGTCTAGAAGAGCTGCACAAACTCTCGGAGTAGAAATGCTCTAATTCTGATATACATATTAAGTGGACAGAGGGAAATCAGATAAATCTACTGTGTTGTGAAGCAGTACTGATTTGTAAAGTACAAAGAAATGTTTGTACCAAGGAAAAGAGTATAAAGAGGGCAAAACAAACATGAGTTTCATGTTTCCATCTTGCTGCTATAGACTGCATATTCTTTAAGAGCTGGTCCTGTGTCAGCTGCATTCAAAGCTTACCCTTAGGACAGTTTATAACGGGCTGTGCCTCTTAAAGAAAAGGTTAGCAAAGCTGCCCTAACCTAACAGGGTACATGTTTCCTTAAGATCTTTTCCCCGTTTGGGTTCTAATCACCAATGGTAGCTAAAACCTCTTTCCCACAAGTATGTATGAATTCACAGTAGCTAAAAATGAATCTCAGGACCAACGAAGTAGCCTTACTATTACAGTACTCTCACAGCAAGAGACACAGATTACCATAGCCTCATCCCACTTGCACTTCAATATTAGATTTCTGTAGTATAACACATCACTTACTGGGTTGCTTCTTTACTCTGTCCCTCCTCTTCCGTCCAACCTTTAAATGTTAGACTTCCTCAGAGCTTAGCCCTGAACCCAATTTTCTCATCTGATAAGCTCTCTTTCCTAGGCAACTTCATCATCTACCTGACGACAACTCCCAACATTTTACCTCCAATCTGCCACCTCTCCTCTGGCAGCAGATTCGTATTTTCAAAACCAGAGTCTGTGATATACACATACTTACATACACACACACACACACACACACACACACACACGTATACACTATGTATTTTTTAATATCTCTAACAGGATATTTCATAGGCATCTCAAACTTATCATATCTAAAACTGAACTCTTGCTCTTTTCTGCGTATTTATCCACAAATACTCCATACCAAGTGGTCCCCATTTCAGAAATGGCAACTGAACTCATTCATTCATTCAAGCCAGAATTCACAAGTTGCTATGAACACATTCCCTCTGTTACCTTCCACACTCGAATTATTACCTGTATTTGTTAATTCTACCTCCATAATCTCTTTAGTCTGTCCATTTCTCTCTACTTTCACCATCACCCCTCTAATACCATCACCGCCTATCATGTTTCAGATAAACCACCACAGCCTTCCTTGGCCTCCATAATCCCATTTTGCCTCCTTCCAATCCATACTCCACACAGCAGCCAGAATATAAATCACATCATGTCACCCACCTGCTTAATAATCACCCTTTTATAGCTTCCCACTGCACCCTGGACCAGCTCTTCACTTACAAGGCGTCTCTTATATCTGTCTCTCCACCTTTATTTTAAACCCACTTTTCCTTCCTCTTTCAATCATTCTCCATTTAAGCTGGCATTCTCTCCATTCCACAGCAAACTGAATCTTCCCCACCTTGGAAATTTCAAATACATGTTATTCCCTCCACTTGGAACACTCTTACCAATCTTTTCCCCAAATCTAGTAAAACTTGCTCAAGTTTAGAAGACTTCACGAACTATCTCTTTATCACCCACATTTTAAAATTAGGGCCCTCTTATATTCTCTCATAACATTCAGTTCTTTTCCTTTAATAGCATGTACACTTTTAATAATTTTTGGTGTGTGTATGTGTGTCTACTTCTAAACCTTATGCTTTATGAAGTAGCAATCACATCTCTTTTTTTCAACAGGAAATATCCATGCCCACATGATTTTCAACAAAGATTTGCTGAATGTATGATAGAAAATATTCTGGGATGTTTTAGTTTGTGATAGCTATCAGTTGCTCCCAAAACTTCAATGTTCTCCCTGAAATCTATGAGAAATCTCAGCAGCTACTACCCAAACCGTCCTTTTTTGGCTTCCATTCACCTCTTACATCTGACTCATGAAGTTCCTCAATCAGAAAAGAGGTGACATCTGCCACCCGTGGGTCCCTGTAATGCTCTCGGTACCAGTGACCCTAACCAGAGCAATTCTGGGGGTGGTGCTACTGACATCCAGTGGGTGGAATCGAGGGATGCTGCTAAACATCTCACCATACACAACTTAGCCCCACAACAAAGAATTTCAGCCTAAAATGTCAACAGTGCTGAGGCTGAGAAGACACAGCTACTTCCAATCTCTCCTAAAACAGAAGAGCTGAAAACTAGCAATCTATGGAGAATTAAACATTTTCTACTCTAAAAAAAATATATTTCACCAGCACAGAGTTGTTCTTCAGAACACTGTTTTTAAGTAAAAAGTGAAAATAATCCAAATAGCTATCAGTAAGGAACTAGGTTAAATATATAACACACCTAGACCATGTAATGAATACTATATAAATAACTGAGAAAGAACAGGCAGGGTATGTGCTAACTCAGAAATATACTCGAGATGTACAAAGCAAAAAAAAAAAAAAGCTATAAAAGCAATATATAATAAAAATGCTTCTGTATAAATATTCTTTAAGGATTTATATAAATTATAATATACTCTAATATACAGTAAGTTTTTCTGTAAGGACATATTACACTTAGAGGGTTATCTTTGGAGAGAAATATTAAGGGAATGAAGCTTACTTTTGTTTCATAACTTTCTGCACCAACTGAATTCTCTTACCAGAAGCATCTAACATTCATTTATTAAAGGATAACATGAACTATCTGCATGGTAAGACTATGGGCCATTTGGGTTTTCTTCTTTATACTTTTCTATAGTAAAAAAAAAAAAAAAAAAAAAAAAAATAGTAAATTTTCTTTTCCAAGTACAATAAAAACAACATGTCCTTACATATTTTCTAGGGAAATTCAATTACTTAGGTGTACAGTATTCCTGATATGATATAAAAGATGTTCTTATCTAGATTAATCATCAAAATATACTTGTAAACTTCTTAAAAATTTCATTGTAGGCTTCTTTCAAATATCATGACAAGGGAAACTAAATGGGCAGAAATATAAATTTGTCACAATATTATTCTACAGGTAGAAAAGTTGAATTCAATAAACTCAGTTCAATATCAAGCCTTAAAATTGTTGAAATACATAGGAGCTTTGATAACAATGCCAGAAAATCACAAATATACTACTGTTCAGTGTAAGTAAAAAGGCTATCCATCTAATTTTCATTGTTACAGCTCTGGCTTGTTTTTAAAACTGAGATATCATATACACGTAATGAAATGTATAAATTGTAAGCATACAATTCAATGAGTTTTGACAAATGCAGACACCCTTCTATCTCAACAAGATATCGAACATCCCATTATCCCAGAAAGTTCCCTGGTGCCATTCTTGTCAGACTTCCCCAGAGGTAACTACTGTTCTGAGTTCAAATACTCCATATCAGTTTTACCTCATCTGACATTTTATACAAACATAATTGGCATATTCTCATTTGTATCTTGCTTCTTCTGCTCAGCATTTTTAAAAATTCATTAATATGGTGCAGATGTCAGTACTTTGTCCAATTTATTTTTGAGGAGTATTTTACAGAATAATATACCATAATTTATTTACCATTATTGAATTCACATTGTTTCTAGATTGGGAACTATTATGAATAAAGTTTCCATGAATGTTCACATATAATTCTTTCTGAAAATACTTTCATCTTGGGTACATAACAAAAAAGTAGAATTGCCTGATTATAGAGAAGGTGTATGTTTAATTTTATAAGAAACTAGCAAAGAGTTTTCTAAAGTGGTTGTAAATTTTCTACTTTCCCAACGATATATGAGACTTCTGATTATACCCTGTACTTGCCAAAATACTGCGTGTTCTTTTAAATTTTAGCCCTTCTGGTGGGCGCTCACTGGTGTCACTGTTGTTACCACTCCCATTGCTCTAACGTTGTTATGCATGTTACCCGTGTATTTATAATTCATTCCTACACCTTCTTTGTAAAGTGTCTACTTGAATCTTTAACTCACTTTAAACTGGCTTATTCTGAGTTGTAGTTCATTATATATGTGTAAGCTCTTTCTCCAACATATACACCGGGAATGTCTTCTCCCAATACATGACTTGCCTATGTATTTTCTTAGAAAACTTTTCATGAGCAGAAATGTTTAATTTTGGTAAAACCCACTTTATCACCTTTTAGTAGTAACTTATTTCTTTTGTCTTGTCAAAGAAATCTTTCTCTGTAACAAATGTACTTGGATGCTTTCTTTTAGAAGCTTTATAGAATTTTTGCCTTTGTAATACTGGCATGTTTTAGCTATGATCCATCTTAAACTAATTTTTGCATATGGTGTGAAGAAGAAATCAAGACTTATTCTCTTCCAAACCTTTCACCAGTTTGTTCCATCACCCTGAAAAGTCTACTCTTTCTCCCTCTGAACTGTACAGACAACCTGGTGAGAAGTCAACTGATTATCTACTAACTAGATATTTGTTTCTCTATTAGACTTTCTATTACATTGATCTATCTGTCTAGCCTTAATGTACTTTCACAAAGCCCTAATTACTGTAGCTTTTTGGTGCACCTTCAAATCAAGTAGTTTAAATCCTTCAGCTTAGTTATTCCTTAAGAAAATTGTGTTTGGTTTTTTGAGGTCCTTTGCATTTCCATAAATATTTGGAATCAAAACAGCAAATTGTATGTATTTTAACAGTCTGATGGGATATTCTTGAATCAATTAATCAATGAAAGATTAGATTTCTTAAAAGAACAAAGTAATATAAATTGTTTTGCCTACAACAAGAGACAGGAGTTTCTAAATTGAAATTCAAAGTGTCCACTGGGGGCAAAGTAGAAGAATGAAGAAAGAAAGGTGAAGAAAAGAATAGAAAAGAAAAAAAGCAGATATAATATGAATTCAGACATTGGGAAAAAGACAAAATACCACAATAAACCAAAGACAAAACAGTTCACATTCCAAGGTTCAAAAATCAAAATAACATCTGACTTTTTTAAGTAACCCTAGAAGACAGCAATGAAGCAATGCTTCCATAATTCTAAAGAAAAATTTCTATTCCAGAATTCTACGGCCAATAAATCTACTGATCTATTATAAGAGTTAGTTATATAAAGACATTTTTAGGAATACAAAGTCACCCCACCCACACAAAAAAAAGTTTAATTACTAGGAAAGAACTCTTATCTCAGGAAGGTTTAGAAGACATACTCTACTCAAATGCAGAACCTGAAAAAACAAACAAACAAACAAAAACAGGGAATCAGAATCATTCACAGAACAGTGGCAACAGCCAGGAACTATGCCTGAAGTGACCCAATCCAGACCACAAAAGTATGTTAAAGGTAGGGACAGAAAGGAAGAAAAGAAGAGAGTGAAGGAAGGAGAGAGACGAGGAGGGGGAAGGAAGTGATCAACTGGTGTATTTAACGCTGAGAGAAGATTCACAGTGAACCACTGAATGAGGCAATTATTAACTCTGGGGAAAACAAATTTGCTCAAGTATAATAGTATCAGACTGTAAATCAGTTGTAATTAATTTAAGAAAAAGAATACTCTGAAAAGGCATGTTTTCCTTACACAGCAAATTTCCTTAATAATATTTCCAGAGACACTACACTATACTACACCACAAGGGCAAAAGACCTTGTAATATTCTGAACTAAATCAAAACTCCAGTGCCAGATTAAAATGGTTGGAAAACTCATCAACAAGGAAACCAGACATATCTCTCTAAACGGCAAACCTTTGCAGTACTGCAGGTTAAGGAACAAGGATCATCTCTTAAAGAGGATTTATACCTAAGGGTAAATCAGGTGTCCATCCTGCAGCCCACAGCCGCATGCTAAGTTTGTGAGGACTTGTTTTGCTTATCTGTGGTGTTGGATATCACAAAAAATATGCATGTTCTTCTTCTTCTTTTTTTTTTTTTTTTTTGCTAAAAAGCTTTTGTTAGTGTTTGTGTATTTATTGTGTTGCCCAAGACAGTTCTTACTCTTCCAATGAGTGGCAGAGAAAAAAAAGATTTGACATGCCTGATTTATAACACCAGACCCACACAACTCAACAGGAGTTACTGTTAATCTCTTCAAATAGATATTCCTCAGCTATACATGGCCAGTTTGAAGAGAAGTTGAAACTAAGAGTACTAAGCCACATAGAGAATCAGATCAATCGCTACTATTTCCACTGCCACCCCTGTTGGGAATCACCTCTCCTGTGAATTGCTAACTTAAAAAAGTATACCACAGCTGTCAGGTGCACTGAGGTAGAATGTGGGACTGAGGTAAGACTGAATACTTCTGAACTATAAAAAGTACAATCATGCACACTTTCAAAGATTATCCCGAATAACAGAGTTATTCACTAGACCCAAAGGGTAAGCAGCAGCCTCCATGCCCAACAACAGACGAACGAACGAACAAAACACCACGCACACATTGAACATTGTTCACCCTCTAGAGAGGAAGGAAATTCTGACAAATTCCACAGCATGCATGTACCTTGAAGACAGTGCATTGAATGAAATAAGCTAGAAACAAAACAACAAGTATTGTTATAATTTCAATTATATGCAGTACCTAAAGCAGCCCTGTTCACAGAGACAGTAAGGAGAATGGTGAATGCTAAGGGCTACAAGGAAGGGGCCCTAGGGAAGAACTTGGTGTGTAGTGGATACAGAGGTTCAGTCTGAGCATATGGAAAGTTCTGGAGATGGATAATGGTAAGACATGCACAACAATCCAAGCATACTTAATGCCACTGAGCTGTACACTGAAAAAAAATGGTCAAGATGAAGATTTTTGTATGTCTATTTTACCACAATAAGAATAAAGGTTTGCAACAGTAAAGCTAAACAAGCCACACATACATTATCCCACAGCATTTAATACATAATACATCGGGAGTTTTAAAACACCAAGTACTAATTTGTATCTATAAACATTTCCACTATTACTGCTATTTTGTCAAAGTGTACCACCATAGCTACATAGAGATTACAATAGCTTCAAAAATTTCAGAGACAGAAAAAACTTCAGGTTCACAGACCAGAGGTTTTCACATTTAGAAATTCAGAGATGGTCCAGGAACTATTTTGAGAAATGAGAGCAGAGAAGGCTACAGAGCCCTCTTTTCACCTCACAAACTCTTTAGTCAGAGCAATTTCTCCTTTATCTTTTTAGCCTATTAACTATGTGCCTGAGATTTTATTTGAAGAAAGTAGTACAAAGCTGGCTTGATACACCCACACAACTACACTCACACATGCTCACTCTCTCCTAACCCATTGAACAGCGAATGTCACTATTCTAACTCAATGCCTGGATTGAGATCAGATTTAAAAGTGATACAGTGCAAGTCACAGAAATAATAACAACGCTGAGATTAAAAACCAAGACTCATAAATTTCTATCCACTGTTAATTCCAGAACAATAACGTTTAAAAGATACAGTTTCTATAACTTAACCAACAATGTCTAGATAATTTACAATTACTGTTTTGCTTTTTACCATAAAGCTCTACTGAGTATGCTCACCATGAAATTTGAAATATGTAAAATATTAATTAGTGACTAAATGGAGACTTTGAAACTTCTTTAAAACTACTCCTAGATGATACCACAACTGAACCTTTGTCTGTTCAAATGCAATAAATACGGACAAATAAGATCCTAACAATTCTCTTGGTCTCAACAAAGACAGCCCCCTAAACTTAAAACACATGGTTTAGAAATACTTAAGTCCCAAAACCTATCTGTACTCACCACTATTTATCTCCAGTGTTAACTTTTAAACTAGTGTGTCTTCCTGTTCAACAATTTTGATATGAAGATAAAAGGGATGTTCTTCAGAGTAACAACTGTATTGAGTACATTTCAAATTAGTACTCTGAGAGCACTCAACCATTGCTCATCATGATGAGAACACAGATTGTAACACTAAAATGTATTGACTTCTGTTTGCCAAGTTTATATAACGAACATGGTAGCACAAGACTCCCACATTTATACGATTACCCCTAAGATATCAAAAAAAGAATTAAAGTGCACAGTATAATCTACACCTGAAGGAAATTTAAAAGGTAGCCGCCCATTTTTCCTTTGATCTTTCTTTATACTCTTTGGTTATACTTAACCTTTCAATTTAAGAGCCAACCAGCAAAATGATAGCATCTGCTAAATCTAGATAGTAGGTACAAGAGTCTCTATTACAATACTAATTTTCTATATGTTAGAAATATTTATAATTTTAACCAATGATAATTAAAAGCCAGGGTTTCTTAACCAGTTTGTCTCCTCACCCTCCAAGAACTCAAAAATACTTTTAAAAGGAAATAAACAACAAAGAAATTGAGAGATTTAAACACATTTCTGGATGTCTGAAAGTAAACAAAAATGTTTGTATAAAGGAAAATTAATCAGACTGGGTGCGGGGGCTCCTGCATGTAATCTAGCATTCTGAGAGGCTGGGGCAAGAAGATCCCTGAGCTCAGGAGTTCAAGACCAGCCTGAGCAAGAACAAGACCCCGTCTCTACTAAAAAGAGAAAAATTGGCAGGCATTGTGGTAGTCCCAGCTACTCAGGAGGCTATGGCAGAAGGATCACTTGAACCCAGGAGTTTGAGGTTGCTACGAGCTAGGCTTATGCCATAGCACTCTAACCTAGGCAACTGAGGGAGACTCTCCAAAAGTACAAAAAATAGAAAGAAAATAAAAACTAATCACTTCAAGAGAAGGGACTCTAGTTTAAAAGACTAATCAGCTTACTATATGTAGTACAGGACTTTGTTCAGTTCTTGCTTCAAACTATGAAAAAAACTAATGAGGCAATGTGCTTACTTGATAATATTAAAGAATTACATATTCTACTAGATGTAATAATGGTACTACATAGTGTTTTTTAAAAGAAGCCCTTATCTTTTAGAAATACATACTGAAATATTTATAAATGAAACAATGCCTGGCATCTGACTAAAACTAAGGGAGGGCAGGTGGAAGGACGGGTAATGCAATAGCAGCCACTCTGGTGACTGCTGAAGCTGCTACAGTCTACTGGTCATACAGATTCATCTGCACTCTCTAACTGTGGGTAAATATGCACTTTTTCGTAAGAAAAGATAGTTTTAAAAAACTGTAATAGAGGTAATAGCTACAAGCTCAGTGGGGTTGGGCACTAGCACATACACCAAGGCCGGGGCATTTGAACCCGGTCTATGCCAGCTAAAACAACAATGACAACTGCAATATCAACAACAAAAAACACAATAGGCAGGCATTGTTGTGGTGGGCGCTTGTAGTCCCAGCTACTTGGGAGGCTGAGGCCTCCCAGTGAACTGTTACCCTACTAATTCTTGGATTTGTAATATTTCTGCCGTAACAGCTAACTTTCTCAAACTACTCAAGAGAAAAGTCAAGTCCACCGGGTGATGACCCATTGAGGAAGGAGAAATAAAGCTTACACGTCTTTAATAATCCTGAGAAAGCACCAGGCAGCTGTAGAAGAACTCCTCCTCCAAAGATAAGAACAAACTTCATACTTAGCTGAAATAACCTTTAAAGAATTATGTAACGAATAACAGTACCCTGGTTTCTTGAGAAATATAATCATTAACTCTTTGTACTCTTTGTTGTAACTGGAACTATGCAGCTGATATTGAGCTATAGAAGAAAGTATAAAAAGTTTCTAAAGAACTGTTCCCCCAACTTAGCATTTTAAACCTTGAAGCACCTGAATTCTCCCTGGCAATTAAAGGAGTTCCTTCCCCTATATTGTTGGTCTTAAGTGCCTGTCAGTTTTAATTGGATGTTTTCCTGGAACACCATAACCAGATCTTCCATTCAAGATAAATCAAGAATCATTATAAGACACAAATAAAATAATTTTAAGATCTGGGAAAAGACCAACATAAAGAGAAAGATTAAGATAAAAGAAAAAAATAACCCTTGAAGAAACAGATATTTTAAAGGACAGAAAAGAATTTTAAAGCTCCATATTTTGTTACCATAAATTAAGAAATGAGTATTATCAGAGCGGTGCCTGTGGCTCAGTGGGTAGGATGCAGGCCCCATATACCGAGGGTGGTGGGTTCAAACTCGGCCCCAACCAAACTGCAACAAAAAAATAGCCGGGCGCTGTGGCAGGCACCTGTAGTCCCAGCTACTCGGGAGGCTGAGGCAAGAGAATCTCTTAAACCCAGGAGTTGGAGGTTGCTGTGAGCTGTGTGACGCCATGGCACTCTAGCAAGGGCAACAAAGTGGAACTCTGTCTCTATTGAAAAAAAAAAAATTAGTATTATCTATTGCCACAACAAAATTTTCCACACAGGTGTCAGAAAATAAAGAAGTCTCTCAGGACACAGAGCAAGAAAACAAAAAAATAGAAAAGTCAAAGACATAGGGACTTCTGCCAGTCCAAGATCCAAATAACACAAGTTTTTCAGGAAGAGATAATAGGAAAAACATGAACAACCATATCAAAAATTAAACAGCAGAAATTTTCTCAGAATCATCAACCTTTAAAAGTGTTCTTCTGGTACAGAGAAAGATGATCCAAATGTTGGCCTATCCTCATATAATTATAAAACACCAGAAATTTAAAAAATACGAAAACCTCAATGAGATAGAAATTGGTAATATAGAAGTAATATCTCTGCTACAATAAAATAGATCTACACATGATTCCCAACCTCATCCTGTATGTAACGCTCACCTTTCTCTCCTGTCTTTCTCAATGCATTCAAATCTTACTCCTCTCTGAAACTTCCCACCATGCAGTTTATCTAAACTCATCTTATCCACTCCTGCACCTTTCAGTTGACATTCAATCTGTTTCACCTTATACATTACTTATTAAATTGCTATAGCCAACTGCCATTTTTTAGAATGACTACTGATTTTAACTGTTGGTTCTCAGAAAATAAGAATAAAGAATAAGAATAACATCTTTTTGTTTTTTAATCTTCCAAAGGATCCTGCATTCGAGACATACCAATCTTATGTCAAAACTCCCACCAACTACAAGCTCTGTTTTCTTTTCTTTTGTTTTTGAGACAGAGTCTCAAGTTGTCACCCTGGATAGAGTACCGTGGCATCACAGCTCACAGCAACCTCCAACCCCTGGGCTTCAGTGATTTTCCTGCCTCAGCCTCCCAAGTAGCTGGTACTACAAGCATCTGCAACAATGCCCGACCATTTTTCTGCTGCAGTTGTCACTGTTACTTTAGCTGGCCCGGGCTGGATTCGAACTGACCAGCCTCGGTGTATGTAGCTGGCACCCCACACACTGAGATACAAGCACCGCCACAAGCTCTGTTTTCTAACTGCAAGTACTCATCGATCCTAAATGACAACCACGGTTTCTACTCTCTGATGGTCCACAACCCAGAGAAAGTACAGAAAGCACACCTTCTAGAAAGGGCTGGGAGGGTAGAGGAAATACGCCCACCCTGAGGAATAAAACAATTATAGTATCTTTGATCAGTATCAATGCCTACTCCTGACCCAGATCAGTAACAAAATTCCAACAAAGCCGGGTCTACAATATTAGGCCAGAACCAAATTCTAAAAATTCTAACTTAAAAAAATTCCCCATTACCATGTCTTTGCAAACATTTAACACTTCCTGGAAAGAAACACAAGCATGAGAAAACTAGCTGGTTATAGGTTTACTTAAAAGCACTAGTTCAAAACAAAAAATAAAACCCAATCGACTCAACTTTTAAAAGAAAGGTTTTCTTAACTTGGTGTTCACTTGCTTAAAAACAATAAATGAAAAGAGGTTTTCTTTACGAATTCCCCATACATGAACAAACTCTACAGAAAGAACAGTCAAGACAGTACAAGTACGTGGGTGGTTTTTCAGTTCTAAATTTAAGTGAACTGTCTTTCTCGTACGTTTGGTGATTACTGCTATATCCTCTTCTTAGACTTCAAATCTGTGGTTCAGCTAGTAATTAAGGTAATAGAAATGAATTATGTTCAAGAATTAGTTATGTAACTGGGCACAATGAAACAAACCTATAGTCCCAGTTCCAAGGCAGACTGAAGCAGAGGGATCCCTCGAGTCCGAGAGACTTGCTTGGGCAAGACACCAAGGCTCCTTCTCAAAAACAACAATACTAATGAATTCTGTACTAGCTTTCATTAGAAACTCTAGGAAATGAGGAAGAGTTCTTTAAGAAGCATTTCCTGGCTCGGCACCTGTAGCTCAGTGGCTATGGCACCAGCCACATACACTGGAGCTGGTGGATTCGAACCCAGCCTGGGTCTGCCAAACAACAATGACAACTACAACAGGGAAAAAAAAAAAATAGCCAGGCGTTGTGGTGGGCGCCCGTAGTCCCAGCTACTTGGGAAGCTGAGGTAAGAGAATCGCTGAAGCCCAAGAGTTGGAGGTTGCTGTGAGGTGTGACTCCACGGCACTCTACCGAGGGCAACATAGTGAGACTGTCTCAAGGAAAAGCATTTCCTTGCTGCTGGAATTTGAACTAATTATGAAATACTAAGTTTCTTTCTTCAATATAGCTCCCACTTGGTATTTCAGAGAAGATAAAAAGGCTAGGATGCTGGGCTGAGCTCTGACAAGAAATCTAATTATGAACACTAGTCTAATAAAACTGACATTCTTAGTCAAATAAACTATTATTCCAGTTTTTATTTATAATATCTTTCATTTCCTCTAAAGTTACAAGTGAAAACTTAAGGGTATACATATATACATACACACACACCCCTCCCTTCTAGACTCTGCTATTTTAAAAATAACAAAATATTCTAAGCACCCCTAGTGCAAGACCCTGTACCTTTTACCACTTTTTATTGTTTGAAACTATAATGCATACCAAACTCTGAAGGAAAAGAAAATAGAAATAAGCATGCCTCTTTGGGACTACAAATACGTTTAGAGTCTAGTAAAGTTAGAATACAAACTGTTGAGAAATTATTTTAAAACACAATCATGTATTCTGCCAGCTTTTTAAACTATCTTTCATCATTTGTTTTGTATTCCTAAAGAGGATAAGCTGAAAATTATTTTTATGGACACTGGTATAAATGTAAAGCCACTGGCCTTCATGTTCACAACGGGTGAGGGGAAGATATTATTTAATAAGTCACATCACTTATCAATTCAACTGAAGGTTTATGTATTATTCTGAAGGTATTATTTAAAAAAAATGTTTCTAATAATATCTTAAGATGCTAAAATATCATTTCTATAGTTTTATGAAAATTATTCAGTGAATTAATAAAAAATAATCACTGACATCTGTACTCAGACATATACATAATTTTTTCAAGTGACTATAACATGGAAATATTAAAGGAATTTAGCCTATTAAAATGGGAATCTATTTTGCCAAGTATTAAGGCCAGAATCTATAGAGAACAATTAAACTTCCTTTCCTATTCTCAGAGAGTTTAATAAGAAAGAAACTAAAAGATAAAAATGTAACCAGATCGTTGGCTCTTTTTTCCCAGTAAACTTAAAAGTAAATTTCAAAAGGAAAATTGTGTTTACTTAAGATTACAGAATCAATAGCCTTCTAAATAGATGTGTAAGTGGTAATACTCCAAATGGCCCATGAGATAAAGGAATACCAACATCTCGGTTTGGAAAAATTTATAAAATAAAGTAACTTTAACTCAAAGCCTTCCCTTGAGTTGAGCCTTTTATTTGATTACCAAGAATACTCACATGTGTGGGTTTTGAACTCCTGTAGGATTGGGATTCAGAGTAAACCTTGCTGTAGATTTGAAAGGTGGATTTGCAAAATTCAACTTCAGTGCTTTGCGTTTACCTAAGAAATAACAAATAAAAAGTAAAAGTTTCAAGTACTATATATAGATAGTATGCTGAGGGCATAAGAAAGTCACACCAAAAGTAAGGAAAACTTGCTTTAACAGATAATATAAAGCAATACTTTGAAAGGCAACAAAGAATTTCTTAGAATTGAGAAAAAGTAAATAAAAACCATCTAACGTTGTTATTAACCATAAATCACTCACTAGGCTATGATTTAACAGATACAATGCTCAAGATCTTCAAGTTTACATTGTTCAAAGGTGTTAACACTTTTGCAATAAAAAATACCACTATAAAAAATCATATATCTCAGTAGATAAATGGGAAAATTCTAAAATATTACCCACTTCTCTAGTGTTATATTTTAATGACCTCAGTTTAATAAAAATTATTTTTTCTCAATTTAATACAAACAACTGGGTGAAAAAGCTGAAGCATTCTGCAACCATAATCAGCTAAAAACATTAAGTTATCAACCCAAGTATTCTACAGCAGTTTCTTTGGGGTAGAAAAGGGAAAGGTATTAATGTTCTTTATTACACAAGTAAAACATATCCATTATAGAAAAGCCAAATAATTCAGAAAAGATAAACAAAAATATACAAAAATTGTATATATGTACATTTATATAACAGTGTTTTAAAAAATTTATATGCACATCTCAATCCAATTACCCCCAAAATAATCACTGTTCACTTTCTACTGCAGACATTTTTCTATACATAAATACTGACATGTATTTTTTTTTTTTTTACCTACAACTGAAATCAAATCATGATACTGTTTGTAACATGTTTTATTCATTGACCACATTTCTTTCTACATCAATAAAACTTACAGAATAATTCCTTTAGAATGTATGTGGATACTCTGTAACAGAGTTGGGTTTTAAAGTATTTGCTGCAAAACATGGTTTCACATTCATATTAAAGATTACTTGTTCCTGTACTCACTCTTCACAGTTTATTATAAACTTATCTACCAATTCAAAAAATATCTTTGCAATCCAAACATTTTCTCACCTCAGTGGAGTCAGACCTAGCAGGGGTGGCGAACACGCGGCTAGAGCCACATGCGGCTCCCGGCGAAAATGAATTTCGGCTCTTTGCCTCTTATCATTATTTTGTATACTGTGGCTCTTTGCCAAGTCTGGATTTTGTTATGCTGCTTCTGAGGAGGGACCTCTGAGGAGCGATCTCCGATAGCGTAGTCGAACTTGTTCGCCACCCCTGTTAGAGGGCTCAAACTGCAGACCTGAGATGTAAAAGGGCAACTGAGCCACACAACACACTCGTGGGAGAGAACTAGGAGGAGGAGAACACAGATCTCTAAGCCACGGATCCCACATCAGCTCCCAGGAAATGGTCTTGCTTCAGGACTACGCCAAATTCCCAAGAAGATCAGATACCTTCGTTTTCAGAAATAAGGATGGTACAACATGAATTTTCCACATAATTTGGCCTTTCTGAGGCCAAATATTTTTTAAATCACTGTTCTCTGACAGCAAGTAGAGAAAAGACATTCACAGTATATGTGCAAAGGATATTCTAAAAACAAACAAACAGATTTGACTATATACAAAAACTTTTAAAAATTAAAATTGAAATTTGGGAAAACCCTTGCAATTCTAATCAATAAGTCTATATAAAGACATTACATAAATCAAGGAAAATGGAAAATCTGGCAAGAACATCAACAGTAAAGGCAAACTGAGAAAGAAATATGAAAAGGCACTAACACCAAAAACATTTCAGTTCATATGACAATTGCAAAGTCTGAAGGTTTTGTATTCTATACATATATACATATATATACACACACATAAAGATAAAACACTGAACTGAATGACTAGGTAAAAGAATCAATAATAAAATTAATTGCTGATAGAAATGTATATTGACATAACTTTCCTGGTGAAAGGTTTAGCAATACATAAGAAAAATTTTTAGGCCAGGTGGTTCGTGGTGGTTCGTGCCTATCTCTGGGAGGCTGAGGAAGGAGGATCACTGGAAGTCAGGAGTTTGAGACCAGCCTGAGCAAGATCAAGAGCAATAACTGACTCTACTACAAATAAAAAAATTAGCTTGGCAAGGTGGCATGTACCTGTAGCCCCAGCTACTCAGGAGGCTGAGGCAGGAGGATTGCTTGAGCCCAGGAGTTTGAGGTTGCTATGAGCTAGGCTGAGGCCGTGAGACTCTAGCCTGAGTGACAGAACAAGACTGTCTGGAAAAAAAATTTAAATGATTATCCTCTTTTACTTCTTAGGTATTTGTCTATAGAATATACTAAGAGACAGAAGATTATTCCAGGCCTTAGAATTTGCCATGCTGGATTTTGCAATTGTTTGGGATTATGAATTCCCTCCTTCCATTTTCTCCCTTTTTGAATTAGTATGTCTAATAACTTATCAAATGCCTAGCTCACTTGTGTTATTTTGGAAGCAGGTAACTTGTCTTCTAGTTTCTTAGTCCATAAATGGAAGGAGATTTTGTAACAAAAAGGGTAACACTCAATATCTGGTTTAGATTATTTTGATGATGAGATTTAAGACTTCTGAGCTGTTTATATTTAGGCCAGATTTATGAGCTGATGCTATGAAGAGTCAAAACAGTGAGGATGCTGGGGTAGCGTGAATGTGTTCTGCACAGTGATAGATATGAATATTTAGGGTTCAGAAGGCAGAATGCAGTGGACTCAATGGTGGCCTGGGCCCAGAGATACATGCTCCTAATCTCTAATACCTATAGATGTTACCTTAATATGGCAAAGTGTTTGCAAAAAAGGTTAAGTTTTCTCAAACATATGAATGAGCTCCATCTCCCCAACTTCCCACATTATTAAATGCTGAGCACCACATGGCGTATCAGCCATAATCTCCAGATGGAGAAAAACTAATAGAAGATTAAGATAAAATACAGGACAATGTCAGACAAAGAATTATTGTGAGAACTATCCAACTGGTCCTTTCTTCAAAAGCTCAATTTGCAAACTAAAAAGCTTCTGCACAGCCAAGAACATAGTGAGTAAAGCAAGCAGACAGCCCTGTGTAAAAGTTTTGACATTTATGTTATACTCTGGTTGCTCAGGAAACCAAAGGATTCCAGTTCCTTTGGAATTAACCAGTGGTATCTCCTCTACTAGTCAGACATTCACAGCATTCTGTGTATGTGCTAAGGTTGTGTTATAGTTCTCTTTTCTTAGATATATTTTGTTACCAGGTTGTCCAACTTTTTGGCTGCTCTGTAGCACATTGGAAGGAAGAAGAGCTGTCTTGGGCCACACATTAAATAAACAAACACTAACAAAAGCTGATGAGCCAAAAAAAAAAATAAATAAATAAAATAAATAAATAAACAAATAAGTAAAAGGTAAGTACATAATTTTTGTGATATCTTCCCTCCACAGATAAGCACAAAACTCCTCATATAATCCATACGTGGCCCGTGGGCCCAAGGTTGGGCACTCCTCACTGTTTTCTTCTGTATGTGATGCAGTCTTTTTTACTCCCTTTTAGCCACCCTCCCTCCCCAGATTTGTGGCTATATTTGAAATAGGCTGGAAAAGAAACACAATCTGAAACTGTTTTGGTTTCCAAGTAGAACAAGCAAGACATCCAGCAGTTTCCTGGTAAATGGGAGCTGTGATTGTTCATGAGCATGATGAAATACTTCCCCGTGATCAGTTGAGCTTCCTTCTTTAAGGCTGACATTCCTTTTATATCTCTTCATTCTAGCACATATAAAATACAGAAAGCTAAGCAGTCTCATAACCCAGTCTAACACACCAGTCCAATAATTAGAGCTATAAAGGAAATGTTAAAGAAAAATATTATTCATGATACTCGTTAAAGAAAGAAAGAATTTATTGCAGGGTGGCCACTGCAGTGGGGTTTTGTGGTAGAGGAGAAAGATTGGGCTCAACACTGAATACAACAAGGGCAAGTGGAGACTTATAGCCAAAGACTTGCTTGGGGGGGGGGGGGTCAGCGTAGGGAAAATTTTGAAGGGGAAACATCAGAGGTAAGAAGATTCTGGCTAAACCAACTTGTCGGGGTTAGTGCTGTAGGCAGGCCCAAGTAGTAAGATACTGAAATGTGGGCCATAAAGTATCTGACCAGACATCAAAGGTGAATGACTTTTGCTAAACGGACCCAGCAGGATTCTTGCTAAAACTGGGCTAAAGGCCCCAAGGTCAGAAAGAGGACTCAGGAGCCAGCCTCAAATTTGGTGAAAAGAGATTTTTCAAAAGACATATTTTACAACAGATTTAGTTTACAGATCTTAATTGGCCTTTTTTTTTTTATTATTATAACTCATAGCTCTGTACATTAATGTGATCATGGGGCACCATACACTTGGTTCATAGATCGTTTGACACATTTTCATCACACTGGTTAACATAGCCTTCCTGGCATTTTCCCAGTTATTTTGCTAAGACATTTTCATTCCACATTTGCCAAGTTAAGCGTGCAACCTTCAGACATATGAAAAAATGCTCATCATCTTTAATCATCAGAGAAATGCAAACCCTTTATTTTAAAAATGTCAAAGCAGAAGGCCCAAGTTGTCGCAGCCCCTAGTGGCCCCTATGGCCCTGACTCTATCGCCACAGGAAGGAACCAGATGTGACACAGATTAGAAGTACAAGCTTGCAGGAGGCAGGCTAACCTTGCTTGCAGGATAGCCATGAGCAACCTCCGCAGTAGTCTTTTATTGAGACAGTACAAGACAGGTGAGGGGAGTGTTAGACAATGACTGCGTGCCTAGGGATCACCTTGGGCTCGGGCTGTTTCTCCGCAAGGAGCCGCTGGGGACGAATTGTCCGAGGGTCCGCCAGGCAGCTGCAAA
>CAUYPK010045435.1:0-28931 GCA_963574355.1 Loris lydekkerianus
AAACAGAGCTTCAGCTGTATCTGATGTGAGGGTATCAGCATAGACATTGTCATCATCACTGAGTTCGGAGATATCATCACTGATGGAATACAGTTCAGTTCAGCCGCCTACCTCTTCAGCTCAGCTGTGACTTGTGGACTGAGCTGAAGCACCGCCCCCTTAAGCAGACGGCAGAAGACAACTGGAGACTACGTGCATTTGATTAGGTGTGCGCGCACCGAATCAAATAACCTGTATGACCCGAGGATACGCCGAGTTTGGGTGTTCCGGCCCAAATTTTTGGCACAAAAACTCGGCTTATACTCGAGTATATACGGTGTATTCTGCATTTACTAAGTTTCACATGTACCCTTGTAAGATGCACCACAGGTGTAATCCCACCAATCACCCTCCCTCCGTCCATCCTCCCCCTCCCCTGCCTCTCTCCCTAAGGTGCCTTTTCTAGAAATAACTTGTCCTGAAGGGCCGCAGCCTCATGTCCTGGGCAGCCTCATCTGCTGAGGGTGGTGTGGGCTGGGCCACCAGTCACTGAGTCAACAGAGGTGTGACAGCTTAACGTGCTGTTCTTTCTTCCTCGTTGAGCGATAGCACGTATGACACATTTGTACTATTTACATTCTGGGAGATAAAAAGCTGACGTCTTTTGTCTCACTCTAATCATCTCCACTTCTGGAATTAATCAATGACATCATTTTTTGTAGAACCAGAGAAAGATCTTCGATACATTGGCAAAATTTTGGATGGATTTTCCTTGGCTTCTAAACCTTTATCTTCTAAGAAAGTAAGAAAAAAAATTTTTTTCTTTTTAAACTGGGTTGATGTTTAAATTATTTGCTGCTATGTACTCTGGGTTATTATATTAACAATTGAAAAATGAATTCTGTTTTCAAAAACCAACAGCTTTACTTCTTGATGCATAGGTTAAAAAAAAAAACAAAACAGCCTAGTTATGAGCAATTGTGTATGAAAACAGTCTGCATTAGAAATGCCAGCAGCCATGGTGTGTTCAGAAATCCAAACTTCAAGTGAGTGATTATTTCTATTAAGTGAGACATACACCAGAAATTGGCTCAAGAATAAAGTTAATATAATTGTAGGGGCAAAAGCAGAAAATATTGAAAAAGCACAGTGGCCCCAGCTCTGACTTCTGCTAGTCTGAAGCTGTGTGGCCCTGGGCCCTGCACTCCCTAGCAGGGGCTGAGCCGAAGAGAGGGAAGCCGAGCGCAGGTGGGAAAAGTGCTGAGGAAAGCTCCCTATCCCTTTCCAGTCTTTTCATGAATTTTTGGTCTCAGGCCTGGCAGTGCTCTTTCCTTAACCCCCATCAAAGCCACCTGCTTGTAGTCACATGCTCAGGGGGGCAGTTGTGGTGCCGGACAGCTCAGCCTTGTCATCAATCCTGTTTCTGATTATTCCACCCTTTGATGAGCTTTTTGTTAATTAATTAATTATTTATTTATTTTTGAAACAGAGCCTCAGGCTGTTGCCCTGGGTAGAGTGCTGTGGCATCACAGCTCACGGCAACCTCCAACTCCTGGGCTCAAGCGATTCCCCTGCCTCCGCCTCCCAAGTAGCTGGGATTACAGGCGCCCGCCACAACGCCCGCCTGTTTTTTTGTTGCAGCTGTTTGGCAGCCTGGGCTAGATTTGAACCCACCAGCTCAGGTGTATGTGGCTGGCGCCTTAGCTGCTTGAGTCACAGGTGCCAAGCCTGTTTTTTATTTTTTGAAGACAGAGTCCAACTCAGTCACCCTGGGGTAGAGTGCTATGGAATCACAGCTCACAGCAACTTCAAACCCTTGGGCTCAAGCAATTCTCTTGTCTCAGACTCCCCAGTAGCTGGGATTACAGGCACCCACCACAATGCCCAGCTTTTTTTTTTTTTTTTTTTTTTTGTAGAAACAGAGTCTCACTTTATCTCCCTTGATAGAGTGCTGTGGTGTCACACAGCTCACAGCAACCTCCAACTCTTGGACTTAGGCAATTCTCTTGCCTCAGCCTCCCGAGTAGCTGGGATTATAGGCACCTGACACAATGCCTGGCTATTTTTTTGTTGCAGTTTGGCTGGGACTGGGTTGAACCCGCCACCCTTGGTATATGGGGCAGGTGCCCTATCTACTGAGCCATAGGTGCCACCCCAATGCCTGACTTTTTAGAGGTGAGGTCTCCCTCTGGCTCACACTGGTCTTTTTTTTGAGACAGAGCCTCAAGCTGTTGCCCTGGGTAGAGTACTATGGCATCACAGCTCACAGCAACCTCAAACTCCTGGGCTCAAGCAAGTCTCCTGTCTCTGCCTCCCAAGTAGCTGGGACTACAGGCGCCCGCCACAATGCCCAGCTGTGTTTTGGTTGCAGCCGTCTTTGTTGTTTGGCGGCCCAGGCTGGATTCGAACCCGCCAGCTCAGGTGTATGTGGCTGGCGCCTTAGCCGCTTGAGCCACAGGCACCAAGCCCTCACATTGGTCTTAAACCTGAGTGCTAGGATTGCAGGCGTGAGCCACTGAGCCTGGCCCGGCTTTTTGTTTTGATTCACTTTGGTTAACTACCTTGAAAGCTCAGCCTGGGGTTCTCCAGAACAGGGGAGGCCTAGGGGCAGCTGCGATCTGTTTCATCATCATAGTCAGTGTGTTGTAACAGCCAGCAGAAGACATTTAGAAGGGCGTTACGAGCATAGTGAGCTGCTGTTACTCCTGGAAACATCAATTACATCAGAGGAGAATATGGGTCTTTTTCATGAATGAAAAGGAAACATAGGGCAGCGCCTATGGCTCAGTGAGTAGGACGCTGGCTCCATATACTGAGGGTGACAGGTTCGAACCTAACCCTGGCCAAACTACATAGTAGCTGGGCATTGTGGTGGGTCCCAGCTACTTGGGAGGCTGAGGCAAGAGAATCACCTAAGCCCAAGAGCTGGAGGTTGCTGTGAGCTGTGACGCCATGGCGTTCTACGCAGGGCAACAAAGTGAGACTCTGTCTCAAAAAAAAAAAGTAAAGGAAACATAGCTGTAAAATAGCAAATAAGTACTCACTTAGGTTCAGGGATAAATACAACTAAATCTTAGCCCAAGGTAGCTCCCATCCAGTGAGCACAGCAGACACCCAGGTGACAGTGTAGGACCTGGGTGGAGAGACCCAGTGCTGGGGCTTCTCAGGAGCTCTGGGCGGGAATGACTCTGAGGAGGGCTGTCGCCCAGCCTTTCACAGATGTCTCTGTGTCTGTAGAGCAAACAGAGCAAGGATTTGGCAGAGGGAGAGAAGTGCTTTCCATCTAGTGGTAGAGATAAAGAGTTGTAGACACCCTTCCTTTCTGCCTTGCTTCTCCGGAATTTTTTTTTTGTTGAGACAGAGTTTTAGTTTGTCACCCTTGGTAGAGTGCCATGGAGTCATAGCCACAACCTCACACTCCTGAGCTAGGCTCGGCGCCTGTAGCTCAGCCGCTAGGATGCCAGCCGCATACACAGAAGCTGGTTCAAACCCAGCCCAGGCCCGCCAAACAACAATGACAACTACAACCAAAAAATAGCCGGGCCTTGTGGAGGGCGCCTGTAGTCCCAGCTACTTGGGAGAATGAGGCAAGAGAATCACTTAAGCCCAGGAGTTTGAGGTTGCTGTGAGCTATGACACCATGGCACTCTACTGAGGGTGACATAGTGAGACTCTGTCTCAAAAAAAAAAAAAACAACCTGCCTGGGACTCCCTGAGTGTGATGATCACAGGCATGAGCCACCACACCCGGCCTAATGCTCCTTTGGATTTTTGTGTGGCCGTGACATAAGAGTGGTTTTTGGCTGATGTAGGAGTCTGTGTTTTTTAAGAAGGCAATCAGGCTAAGATGATTTTATTTTATTTTATTTATTTATTTATTTTTTGAGACAGAGCCTCAAGCTGTTGCCCTGGGTAGAGTGCTGTGGCATCATAGCTCACAGCAACCTCCAATTCCTGGGCTTAAGCGATTCTTTTGCTTCAGCCTCCCATGTAAGTGGGACTGCAGGTGCCTGCCACAATGCCCGGCTATTTTTTGGTTGTAGTTGTCATTGTTGTTTGGTGGACCCAGGCTGGATTCAAACCCACCAGCTCTGGTATATGTGACTGGTTCCTTAGCTGCTTGAGCTACAGGCACTAAGCCTAAGATGATTTTAAAAATAGGATTTTTTTATAATGATAATACTACACTTTTATGGACTTTCTTTGTGCAGTTGCTAATCCATGCTGCACCTCCTAACCACCGGGTAGGGGTGGGAAACTCAGTTCTATCATGCTTTCTGGGAATGGGAAGTGGGCGTTAGTGTTGGTGAAACTCCTCAAGTGAGTCCACAGTGCCCCTGGGACTAAGAACCATAGGTAGAAAGGGTCAGGGCTTTGCTGCTACAGTGTTCAGAGTTGAGTCTGCCCAAAAATCTGGAAAACACTACAGAATGGAAAAACAAAATACCACGTGTACTCACTGTTAATTGGAAGTGATGGATGAGCCCTCGTGTGCGCAGAGGGGAGTAAACCTCAGCAGGAATCAAGCTGAGGGGAGCGGAGATGGGCAGAAACCCACCCGAGGGTGCAGTGAGCAGCATCTGGTGGCCACGTTTATACTGGGACTCCAGCATGACAGACGTGACCCGTGAAAGCAGAAACATCTGTTCTCCTGTAATATTTTGAAATAAAAAAGAAACCCAAAATCTAGAAAACAGCTTAAATAGGTTGGTCCCAAAATATGTGTGTGTGTTAGACCAAGAGCAAGGGAGACCATTTAGTTATTATTTAAAATTGTCTAATACTTCCCTTTAACTTTTCTGTTCTGCTGTCATTATTGCCTGTCAGTATTAAAAATACTCAAACTTCCCAAGTGTACTTCAATTTCAGTTCAGTCAGCTTCTAACTTAAAAATACTGGCTGGACATGGTGGCTCACACCTGTAATCCCAGCACTCTGGGAAGCTGAGGCGGGTCGATTGCCTGAGCTCAGGAGTTTGAGACCAGCCTGAGCAAGAGCGAGACTTTGTCTAAATAAAAAAAAAAAAAATTAAAAATACTTTGGATCAAAAAATGAGACCTAAAGCTTCAATTTGGAACCAAAATATCAGAAAAAGAAGATTTGGAATTTAAACATAACTAAAGTTATTCTTTTATCTGTGAAACTGAATTGTAATTTTCCAAATTTTCCCCTCTATAGTGAGCCAGCTCTGCATGTACCCTGATGTCTCTACCGTCATCTTTGTTTTCCCATCATGCAGAACTTGCATGGTAGCATCTTCCTGTAGAAGTGGGCTGGGCTTAAAATCTGTGACCACTGGAAGAAGGTGGCTCTGACCTGGAGTGGGTGCTGGTGGGACACCTGCCAGGCTCTTCCAGTACCACCTCCCTGCCACGAGGTAATGGGTTTTCCTGGTTAGCTCAAATGTGATCTTCATACCTGTATTTTCTGGTTTTTTTTTTTTCTTTAAGATTTATCTACCCCCTCAGTTGCCAAGAGACTATCAGCCAGTGCATTATTTCAGACCTGTGGTAGCTGCAACCTCTGAGAACTCCCATTTACTTCAGGTGTTATCAGAGTCAGCTGGAAAAGCAATACATGACCCAGGGACACAAAGTAGGCACCAACTGAATGCCTCCAAGAGGGCGGAATTGCTAGGAGAGACACCTGCTCGAGGTATGTGCTGGGAGAAGATTGAAATCATTACATTTAACATAATGGCAGTTACCAACACCACAATGGAAAGTTACTGTTTTCCCACCGAAGCCTTTTACACAATTTTGTCTTCCCAACAAATAACATTGTTATTGTAAATGGGAATAATGTTGTTTATTGTAAATGACTTTCCTAATAGCCTATGTATCCCTTAATTCTTATGCTTTCTTTTTCACCTTCAGTTTGGATAATGTCATTAAAATCATAGCCCTTGTGAGCACAGCTGTTTCCAGACTTTTTTTTTTTTTCTTTTTTTTTGAGACAGAGCCTCAAGCTGTCACCTTGGGTAGAGTACCGTGGCATCACAGCTCACAGCAACTTCCAACTCCTGGGCTCAAGCGATTCTTCTGCCTCTGCCTCCCAAGTAGTTGTGCCTACAGGCACCCGCCACAATGTCTGGCTATTTTTTGGTTGCAGCCATCATTGTTTGGAGGGCCTGGGCTGGATTCGAACCCGCCAGCTCAGGTGTGGCTGGCGCCTTAGCCACTTGAGCCACAGGCGCTGAGCCTGTTTCCAGACTTTTGATAATTATCTGGGAGCGTGGTTGAGACCCGGCCACGTGTACCTTCATCTTCCCTGTGCAGCCTAGGGAAGAATGCTTTTGTTCTTTGTGGGAAAGGGCAGTGTGGCTCTTCTCCCATAAGCCCAAAAGTACTGAGTGTGTGTGGAAGCTGCAAAGGCCTGGAGAGTCATGTTGGGTGCTGCAAAAATACTCACTCTGAGAACTCTGAGAGGCGGACTTGACTTCCCGGGGCTTGTGCTGGGTGTTCTCCTTTACATGGGGAGCCAGGCAGGTTCTCTGATACAGTCGGCACACAGAACTCTTGGTGCCCCACTTCCTTTCCTGGCCTGCTCTTTGTCAATCTCCCCGTTTTAGTAAATGGTACTATCAGTGACTCAGATTAGAACATAACACCCCCGTTTTAGTAAATGGTACTATCAGTCAGTGACTCAGATTAAATGTAACATTCTGGTTTTTTTTTTTTTTTGAGAAGCGTTACTCTGTTGCCCTCGTGCTGTGGGGTCATAGCTCACAGCAACCTCAAACTCCTGGGTTTAAGCAACTTGTCTATCTCAGCTTCCTGAGTTGCTGGGACTATAGGTACCTGCCAAAATGCCCAGCTAGTTTTTCTATTTTTAGTAGAGACTGTGTGTTGCTCTTATTCCCAGAGTGCTAGGATTATAGGCATGAGCCATCATGCCGAGCCCAGCCCAGGTTCCTCATCCTTGGACCACTCACATACCCTGTAAAATGTCCAAATGTTAACCTCCAAGCAGGCCACCATAGCTCAATGGTTAGCACTCCAGCCTTGCATACCAGGGGTGGTGAGTTCAGACCTCTCTTGGGCATCATTAACAAAACGAGAAGAAAACAACAAGGCTCGGCACCCGTAGCACAGTGGTTGCGGCACCAGCCACATACACTGAAGTTGGTGGGTTCGAACTCTGCCAGGGCCAGCTAAACAATAATGACAACTAGAACAAAAAATAGCCGGACATTGGGGAGGTGCTGGTGGTTCAGTAGGTAGGGCGCCGGCCCCATATACTGAAGGTGGTGGGTTCAAACCCGGCCCCGGCCAAACTGCAACAACAAAAAATAGGCAGGTATTGTGGTCCGTGCCTGTAGTCCTAGCTACTTGGCAGGCTGAGGCAAGAGAATCAATCGCCTAAGGCAGGAGTTGGAAGTTGCTGTGAGCTATGACATCATGGTACTCTACGGAGGGCAATAAAGTTAGACTCTGTCTCTAAAAAAGAAAAAAAAAAAAGCTGGGCATTATGGTGGGCGCCTGTGGTCTCAGCTGCTTCAGAGGCTGAGGCAAGATAATCGCTTAAGTCCAGGAGTTTGAGGTTGCTTTGAGCTTTGACACCATGGCACTCTACCAAGGGTGACAAAGTAAGACTGTCTCAAAAAAAAAGAGGAGAAAACAACAAATGCTAACCTCCATTTCTGCCAATTGTAAAACAGGAGTCTGATTATTTTGTTGGTATCTCACAGGGGTATATGAAGTACAAAACGTAAAATACTCATCTCCAGTTATGCCGGTCAGTGACATTGAAAATGTGTGGCAGAGAAATGTATATGTAGTTTTTTTCTGATACTTTCGTCTCTTATTACTGTTTTTATTTAGGCTCAGCTACGTCAGTGTTGCAATTTCTGTCTCAAAAAGACAAGGAGAGAATCAAAGAAGTGAAGCAGGCCACTGACCTGAAAGCCGCTCAGCTCCAGGCCCGGGGTCTGGCCCCGAGCACCCCAAGCGGCAGAGCTCAGCAGCCCCCTCTGGATGTCGGGCAGTGTTCTCGGCACGTGCCACGGGCCGGTGGGACAGCCGCTGTAAGAGCTAGCAACTTCAAACCTTTCGCAAAAGATCCGGAAAAGCAAAAACGATATGAAGAGTTCTTAGTACATATGAAAGAGGGTCAGAAAGGTGGGTGTGAGGCCTGGCTCTCCCAAGTCTCAGCCGGGGATGGGCCTCATCCTCCCCGGTCTCGTCCTTCATCCCGGTTTGAAGTGGGGACGTTCTGCTCTGCCAATGTTTTGGCCTCATCCTGCTGCAAACAGTGCAGAAGTTTCAGGCCCCGAGTCTTGACCTCAGAGACCAAGAACAACTAGCTTTTGTTTCTCGACATCTCAGGCCCCAAGACCGCTGTTTAAGTAGAGAACTTGCCTATGCCTTGGTGATGGCTGTTGCTAGATTACAGACCCTACTGATGGCAAATGCTTCTCCTCTGGAAGCGCCACCTCTCACGTTTCCCAGCAGCATCACCTCCACTTTACCTTAAGAAACTAACCATGTAGTTCTAAATCATAGTTTAGATTTTTATTTTTTTAGACAGAGTCTCACTCTGTCACCCTGGGTAGAGTGCCGTGGTGTCACAGCTCACAGCAGCCTCAAACACTTGGGCTTAAGTGATTCTCTTGCCTCAGCCTCCCGAGTAGCTGGGACTACAGGTGCCCAGCACAGCTCCTGGCTAGTTTTTCTATTTTTGGTAGAGTTGGGATCTGTTGCTGAGGCTGGTTAAGAACTCCTGAGCTCAAGCAATCCGCTGGCCTCAGCCTCCCAGAGTGCTGGGACTATAGGCATGAGCCACCACACCCACCCCTCAGTGAAAGCGTCATTTTGAAGGGAACAGCATTATCACCTGCGATGGCCTCCCCCTTGAAATGCACAGGGAGGCAGTGGTGGCCAGCAGATGTTCCCCTTTAAGACCCCTGCTTTTCCTAGAAGTGAAAGTTTCTTGCTCTCTGTACCACAGATGCCCTGGAGCGTTGTCTGGACCCCAGCATGACAGAGTGGGAGCGAGGGCGCGAGCGCGAAGAGTTTGCCCGGGCAGCCCTGCTGTACGTGTCTTCCAACTCGACCTTGTCCTCCAGGTTCACTCACGCCAAGGAGGAAGATGATTCTGATCAGGTTGAAGTGCCTCGAGACCAAGAGGTCTGTCACCATCATGTCCCTACCTGCTGAACTTTAAAATTAGAACACTGTGACTCAGCGCCTGTGACTTGGACGGCTAAGGTGCCAGCCACATACACCTGAGCTGGCAGGTTCGACTCCAGCCCAGGCTTGCCAAATGACAATGAAGGCTGCAACCAAAAAATAGCCGGGTGTTGTGGTGGGCACCTGTAGTCCCAGCTACTTAGGAGGCAGCGGCAAGGGAATCGCTTGAGCCCAGGAGTTTGAGGTTGCTGTGAGCTGAGATGCCACGGCATTCTACCCAGGGCGACAGCTTGAGACTCTGTCTCAAAAAATAAATAAATAAATAAATAGTAAGCTTAGAATACTGCATAGCCTAATATTTTAAATCCTTCAGTGAAAAGATCAAAATTGAGGGTAGCACCTGTGGCTCAGTGAATAGAGCCCCTGCCCCATATACCGAGGGTGGCGGGTTCAAATCCGGCCCCAGCCAAACTGCAACAAAAAAATAGCCAGTCATTGTGGCAGGGGCCTGTAGTCCCAGCTACTTGGGAGGTTGAGGCAAGAGAATTGCCTAAGCTCAAGAGCTGGAGGTTGCTGTGAGCTGTGACGCCAGGCACTCTACTGAGGGTGACAAAGTGAGACTTTGAAAAAAAAGAGATCAAAATTCATATGACCTAGTAGAATAAGTAACTATTTAATGCCTTATTTTCTAATGTAGTTGAGCAAAAATGTTATAGCACAAGCTCTTTTGTAATTCTAGAAGATTGCTTGGAAATTTTTACATGGAAAAGCGATGAGGTCAATTTATAATCACTTGATGAAACAGAATGCCTATCTCTTCCCAGAATGATGTTGGTGACAAGCAGTCAGCTGTGAAGATGAAGATGTTTGGAAAGCTGACCCGAGACATGTTTGAATGGCACCCTGACAAGCTCCTATGTAAGAGGTTCAACGTCCCTGACCCTTATCCAGAGTAAGTGAGATAAACCTGCCTTTATATCAGTACAAAACATTCCCCGTATTAAAGCTAACTTTTTTCTCACATACTCATATAAATTCCTTTTTTCTACTTATTTTTATTTTTTGAGATAGAATCTCACATTGTCACCCTAGGGTTGAGTGCTTTGGCATCACAGCTCACAGCAGCCTGAGACTCTTGGGGCTCAAGTGATCCTCCCACCTCAGCCTCCCGAGTAGCTGGGACGACAGGCTCCCTCCATAATGCCAAGCTAGTTTTTCTATTTTAGTAAAGACAGGGTCTTGCTCTTGCTCAGGCTGGCCTCGAACTCCTGAGCTCTGGTGATCCACCCACCTTGGCCTCCTAGAGTGCTGGATTATAGGTATGAGCCACTGTGCCTAACTAAATTCCTTTTTTTCTAAATGAACTTACTTGTGTATCCTTGGAGCTTCAAATTGACAGATTTGCTTTAATAAATTGCTGGTATAATTTGTCACTAAAATGATAAACATTCAGATAGAAAACTTTATCTTTCTTTTTTTTTTAAATTGATACAGAGTCTCACTTTGTCACCCTCTATAGAGTTCTATGGTGTGACAGCTCACAGCAACTTCAAATTCTTGGGCTTAAGCGATTCTCTGGCCTCAGCCTCCCAAATAGCTGGGACTATAAGGCAGCCACCACAATATCTGGCTGTTTTTTTGGTTGAAGTTGTCATTGTTGTTTAGCAGGCCTGGACTGGGTTCGAACCTGCCAGCCTTGGTGTATGTGGCTGGTGCCCTACTCACTGAGCTTCGGGCACCAAGCCTTTTTTTTTTTTTTAGAGACACAGTCTCACTCTGTCCCCAGGCCTAGGAGAACCATGGCCTCAGGCTAGCTCACAGCAACCTCAAATTCCTGGGCTCAAGCGATCCTCTTGCATCAGCCTCCCCAGTAACTGGGACTACAGGTGGGGTATTCTCACTGCAGTTAGGTTATATCTCAGAGTGGTTTTGATTTGCATTTTTCTGATGATAAGGGACAATGAGCATTTTTTCATGTGTTTTTTAGCCATTTGTCTGTCTTCTTGGGAAAAGATTCTATTCATGTCTGTTGCCCAATGATTAATGGGGTTGGGTTGTTTTGTTCTTTTCTTGTTGATTTGCTTGAGTTCTTAATAGATTTTGGTTACTAACCCTTTGTCACATTCATAATGTGCAAATATCTTTTCCCACTCAGAAGGTTGTCTGTTTGCTTTGTTTATTGTGTCCTTAGCTGTGCAGAAGCTTTTTAGCTTGATCTGATCATATTTATTTATTTTTGTCGTTGCTGCAATTGCCATTGGGGTCTCTTTCCCAAGGTAAGAGTTATTCACACACTTTTTTTTTTTTGAGACAGAGCCTCATGCTGTCGCCCTGGGTAGAGTACTGTGGCATCACAGCTCACAGCAACCGTCAATTCCTGGGCTCAAGTGATTCTCCTGCCTCCGCCTCCTAAGTAGCTGGGACTACGGGCACCCACCATAACGCCTGGCTATTTTTTGGTTGCAGCCATCATTGTTGTTTGGCAGGCCCGGGCTGGATTCAAACCTGCCAGCTCAGGTGTATGTGGCTGGCGCCTTAGCCACTTGAGCCACAGGCGCCGAGCCAATTCCCACACATTTTGTGTCTTAGGTTTAAATCTTTTATCCAGCATGAGTTAATTTTTGTGAGTTTATTAAACAGGGATTCTTTTCACCAGTGTATGCTTTTG
The DNA here is from genome assembly GCA_963574355.1 of Loris lydekkerianus. Lineage (NCBI taxonomy): Eukaryota > Metazoa > Chordata > Mammalia > Primates > Lorisidae > Loris > Loris lydekkerianus. Next base: position 11,779 of record CAUYPK010045435.1, read on the forward strand.
TTGACTTTATCAAAGGTTATTTGGTTGTATGAAGCTGGTTTCATATCTAGGTTCTCTTCTTTTTTTTTTTTTTTTTAGTTTGCAGTTTTTGGCTGGGGCCAGGTTTGAACCCACCACCTCTGGTATATGGGGCCGGCGCCCTACTCCTTTGAGCCATAGGCACCACCTCTAGGTTCTCTTCTTTGTTCCATAGATACATTTCTCTATTTTTATGTCAATCCTTTGTGTTTTGATCACTATAGACTTGTAGTATTACCTAAAGTCTTGTAACATGATGTGTCCAGATTTGTTTTTAGTTTGTAGAATTACATTAGTGATTCATTGTTTTCTCTGGTTTCATATAAAACAAAGAACTTTTTTTCAAGTTGTTTGCTGCCTTTTTAATACTGTTCACATGGTTTATATTTAAAATGTTGTTGACATTTTCTCATTCTCTTTATGAACGTTCAATACTTTCATATCTGATTATAAACACTTCCTGAACACATATACAGTTGAAACAGAGACGCTGTCAGAATATTTAGGTATTTTTTTTTATCAGTGGAACTTTTCCCTAATGGTAGTCTGTTTTCAAATTAAAATTCTTGCCCTTACCATAATAAGGAAAAACTCATTACACCTAAAGTTAACCATTCTGAATTCTGAAACTGCTTTGAGAAGCAAAAACATCTTAGGGGCCCTTCTGTCCACATGGAATAGCTGGTGGAAAATTTCGCTGGAAGTAGATTTTATCCTGGCAGCTGTTATTAAAATGATCTCCTTTTTCTGTCAACTCCTAGTTCCACTATAGTTGGCTTACCAAGAGTGAAGCGTGACAAGTATTCTGTCTTCAACTTCCTGACAGTCCCAGAGATGACCTCCTTGCCCACAACTCAAGCATCCAGTGAAAAGGGGCCCCAGCACCGAGGTCCTGACAGTGAGTGGAGCTTCCCTGGGTCTCGGGCAGACGGGGGTGTCAATCTGCAGCCTGTTGGGAAAGACAGAAGTAAAGGGGGGTCTAGTCCTAGAGATACGTGTCATGCCCCTCTCCCTCCATGAAGAGGATTGCTCATGTTAATAAATTACCTCCTGGTGTTGGTCCACATGTCGGGCGGGGTCCAGGGTCGGGGCTGTGCCTCTGCCACACCCCCTGCCTTGCTCGGCTCCCGTCCGGGGTAGACACACCGACGTTCTGTGATTAGTGAAGAACTTGCCTTTTGCTGGCTAAAATTCTGCTGTTATGTCTGTGTTCTACCTTTCAGAATCAAGGAAACCATCCAGATGGGATACATCTAAACAAGAAAAGAAAGAAGATTCTATTAGTGAATTTTTAAGTTTGGCTCGATCAAAAGTTGGCCCACCTAAACAAGAGTCCAGTCTGGTAGGGGCCCAAGAGGAAGTGCATGCACCCATCTTGGACTCGCCCTCAGACACGGTACATGGGGCTTTCAGATTCTCTTGCCGTTGCCGCCCTCTGAGGTGACGCTTTCTCCTCATTACTGGTAGCAGGGTCAGCACGCTGTGAGGGCCAGAAATGCCCTCGGCGTTGTGGGCTGTTCAGTTGCTCCCATAGCTGTTCATTTCTGCTGTTGTGTATGAAGGAAACCATAGCCAACTATGTGAACCACCGGGTATGGCTATGGTCTGGCAAAACTACTTATAGGCCGGGCACAGTGGCTCACACCTGTAATCCCAGCACGCTGGGAGGCTGAAGTGGGTGGATTGCCTGAGCTCAGGAGTTGGAGACCAGCCTGAGCAAGAACAAGACACAGTCTGTCTCTCTCTCTTTTTTTAATCACCCTCAGTAGAGTGCTGTGGCATCACAGCTCACAGCAACCTCCAACTCTTGGGCTTAGGCAATTCTCTTGCCTCAGCCTCCCAAGTAGCTTGGGACTATAGGCGCCTGCCACAACGCCTGGCTATTTTTTGTTTCAGTTTTTCTGGGGCTGGGTTTGAACCCACAACCCTCAGTATATGGGGCCAGCACTCTACTCACTGAGCCACAGGCACCTCCCAGAGACCCCATCTCTCTCTTTTTTTTTTGTATGTGTGTGTGAGGTAGAGTCTCACTTTGTCACCCTCGATAGAGTGCTCTGGCATCACAGCTCACAGAAACCTCAAACTATCAGGCTTAAGTGATTCTTTTACCTCAGCCTCTCAAGTAGCTGAGACTACAGGCACCCGCCACAACACCTGGCTAGAGACCCCGTCTCTTAAAAAAAAAACTAGAAAACTAGCTGGGTGCTGTGTTCAGCACCTGTAATCCAGCTACTTTGGAGGCTGAGGCAAGAGGGGAGGTTGTCATGAACTGTGACACTACGGCACTCTACCCAGGGTGACTAAGTGAGAGTTTATCTTGGAAAAAAAAACAACAACTCTGTTTACAGAGACTAGCAGCAGGCTGGATTTGACCCACAGGCTTTACAGTTTAACAATTCAATCATAGCTTTAATCATTTGAGGACAGGTTATAAAATTCTCTCTTTAGAATGGCTATCACTTAGGCTTAACCAAAGAAACAAAATTCAATTTATTTCTATTGGATAACATAATTTTCCAAATGGTTAAATATTCTCTCGCAGAGAAAAAAAGAGAGAATACCCATTGGAATTTTTAAAATTACTGCTTTATTAGGGGCGGGACACAAGTGTAGGAAGGACTTTACCTAGCAAATACAATCAGTGTAACCTAATTCTTTGTCCCCTCAATGAATCCCAAACAATAAAAAAAGAGACACCCCCCCCCAAATAAAATAAAATTATTGCTTTCATGGTTAAAAGTTGAACTTGATAAAAAGTTGTTTTTTATTTCTAATAATAGTCTCGTTTAAAATCTGTTATTAAAAAAAAAAATTGTTATCTTTAAAAAATTAACATGCATCTATCTTTTCGTTATGTACAGTTTAGTGAGTTGTAACATTTGGATATACTCAAGAGACTGAGGTGGCCAGCAGTGGTGGCTCATGCCTGTAATCCCAGCACTCTGGGAGGCTGACGCAGGTGGATCGCTTGAGCTCAGAGTTCAAATGCAGCCTTGGCAACACGACAAGACATTTTCTCTTAAAAGGCAAACAACAAAAAAAAAAAAACCAAAGCAAAACCAAATATACATGTATAAGTTCAGATTCGTATAACCATTGCTGCAGTGAGACTGCCGATGTGACTCCTTCACACTGCCCTGCTCCAGTCCCCTGTCAACCACTGATGTAGCCTCTTCCTCTGTGGTCTTACTATTTCCAGAATGGCGTATAAATGGAATCAAGCCACGTCTGTGTGTAGAGAGACAGAGCCTTTAGAGACTGGTGCCACACTGGCGTCGTGCCTTTGAGGTTCATCAGTACATTGTGCATCTGTAGTGCATCTAATTTATTGCTGAATTTTTATTGTATGGAGGTACCACAGTTTGTTGATCCATTCACCTATTAAAGGCACTTGGGTTATTTCTAGCTTTTAGCTATAAAGCTGCTGGAAACTTTCATGGGCAGGTTTTTTGTTTGTTTGTTTGTTTTTTCTCTCTGAGACGGAATCTCACTCTGTCCCTGGGTACAATGCTATGGCATCACAACTCACAGCAACCTCAAACACTTGGGCTCAACCAATCCTCCTGCCTCAGCCTCCCAAGCAGCTGGAACTACAGGGCATCTGCCACAGTGCTTGGCTAGTTTTTCTATTTTTAGTAGAGATGGGTCTTGCTCTTGCTCAGGCTAGTCTTGAACTCCTAAGTTCAGGTGATCCACTCTCCTCAGTCTCCCAGAATGCCAGGATTACAGGCGTGAACCCCCACACCTGGCCTTTCATTTGCAGGTTTTTATATGAACCTTTGCTTTCACTTCTCCAGAGTAAATACCTGGTGGGATTGGTGGGTAATACGTACATATGTACATATGTATGTATTTAACTTGGTAAGAAACTGCCATTACAAACTGGATTTTGGAATAAGTATGCTCTTATTAGGTGCATACACATTTAGGATTGTTATATCTTTTTTTTTCTTTTGTAGAGACAGAGTCTCACTTTATCGCCCTCGGTAGAGTGCCGTGGCATCACACAGCTCACAGCAACCTCCAACTCCTGGGCTTAGACAATTCTCTTGCCTCAGCCTCCCGAGTAGCCACTCTGGCTCTTTATGTTACATTACAGATGGAGCGCACATATAGACTCTGAACATCTCATCAGTGTTCAGCGCTTTTTGCTTTCAGCAGTTACACATATTTTAGAAGAACTGACGCAGAGATAACATGCTATTTTGTTTACTCAGATATTTGCCATTTCTGTTGCTTTTTTCCTTCATTCCTGAAGTTTCAAATTCCCCTCACCAATCATTTCCTTCTATCCAAGAAACTTCCTTCAGCATTTCTGTTAGAACAGTTGCAACAATTGATTCTCTTAAATTTCCTTCACCCGAGGACTTCGTGGCTTTCATCTTTGTTCCTGAAGGAAGTTTTTGCTGGGTATAGAATTCTGGGCTGACAGTTCCTTTAGCCCTTTACAAATGTTGTCCCACATTTTGTTCATCTATTTGTAGTAAGGTGATTTTTCTGTGGCCGTCTTAAAAATTTTTACTTTGTCTTCAGTTTTCATATATATGATTGTGATATATCCGGGTGTGAATTTGAGTTTATTTTGTCTGGGGTTTGCTCAGTTGCTTGAATCTCTAAGTTTTAAAACAGGGCAGAGGCACTGTGCTTTACCCTGTTTTCCTGTATCCTTTGCAATTTCAGTTATTGACCACTCTCCATGAGAGATGGATATCCAAGTACATGAGCAAAACATAAGTGAGTGTTCTTGGATGTCTGGCTCCCTTTTACCCTTGTTTCTATATTCCTAACTCTTATTTCTTTATTCCTCACTCTTAACTCCTCATGCAGATGGTAAACAAAGGTGTGGATTCACAGGCTGAAGAAGGTAGCCGCCCCTCCATGGACTTATTCAAGGCTATCTTTGCCAGCTCCTCAGATGAAAAGTCCTCGTCCTCTGAGGATGAGCAAGGTGACAGTGAGGATGAGCCAATGGAGACTGGGGAGGCCAACTTCACAAGTTCCCAAGACACCGACTTGAGGGAATCTTCTTTGACACAGGGTATGTCAGCATTTCAGACTTGGGGATCTAAGGGAGAAAACGATGATGTCTTTTGGGAAGCTGCTTCTTTTTTTAGTCTTTAATTAGCAATCAGTGATAATTAATCTTTTATTTTTGAGACATAGCCTCAGTCTATTGCCCTTGGTAGAGTGCTCTGGAATCATAGCTCACAGCAACCTCAAACTCTTGGGCTCAAGTGATCCTCTTACCTCAGCCTCCCTAGTAGCTGTAACTATATCCACCCACCACAACGCCTGGATAGTTTTTCTATTTTAGTAGAGAGGAGATCTCACTCTTGCTCAAGCTGGTCTCAAAGTCCTGAACTTAAGCAACTCACCTGCCTCGGTCTCCCAGAATGCTGGCAGTACAGGCATGAGCCCCCGTACCCGCTTTAATCTTTTATATTTTTAATTGGGATGGAGCATAGTTGTTTTTTTTTTCTTTCTTTCTTTTCCTATCTAGTATAAATCTCTGGTATAGTTTTTGGCTAGCTGTGTTTAATGATATTGTTTTTTCCAACTTACCCTAGGTGAGAAGAATTTAAAAATAGTAAAATTTTCATCTAAAAAGGTAGTTTATTTTAGGGTGGTGCCTGTGACTCAGTGAGTAGGGTGCCAGCCTCATGTACTGAGGGTGGCGGGTTCGAACCTGGCCCTGGCCAAACTGCAACAACAAAAAAAATAGCTGGGCGTTGTGGCGGGCGCCAGCTACTCAGGAAGCTGAGGCAAGAGAATTGTCTAAGCCCAAGAGCTGGAGGTTGCTGTGAGCGGTGATGGAACAGTATTTTACCGAGGATGACAAAGTGAGACTCTGTCTCAAAAAAAAGAAAAGATAGTTTATTTTATAAAACCGAGCCAGTGAGGAAGTGCCAGGATTATTGGAAAACATTTGGTCACGAAGTGTGTACGGCTTCTACCTGTTTTCCTCTGTGTAGGGCAAATTGCACAGTCTGGATCAATAGTCTAATAGGCATTGCCAGCTGCACAGTAGCTCTTGGTAAATGGTATCTTCTCTCAAAGTGTGGGTCTGACACTTTGTTAGTAGCCTGTCCTACTTGTATTTTTTTTTTTTTTTTTTTTTTTCAGTTTTGCCCGGGGCCAGGCTTGATATATGGTATATGGGGCCAGAGGCCTACTCCTTGAGCTGCAGGCGCTGCCCTGGGTGAGGGTGGTATTTTTCTTTTTTTTTTTTTGAGACAGAGCCTCAAGCTTTTGCACCCTGGGTTGCACCCTGGGTAGAGTGCTGGGCATCACAGCTCACAGCAACCTCCAACTCCTGGGCTCAAACGATTCTCTTGCCTCAGCCTCCCAAGTAGCTGGGACTACAGGCACCTGCACAACGCCTGGCTATTTTTTGGTTGCAGCTATCGTTGTTTGGCAGGCCCAGGCTGGATTTGAACCTGCCAGCTCAGGTGTATGTGGCTGGTGCTTTAGCCGCTTGAGCCACAGGTGCCAAGCCGGGGTGGTATTTTTTGAGACAGTCTTACTCTATCACCCTGGGTAGAGTGCTATGACATTATAGTTCAAGTTCTTGGGCTCAAGTGATCTTGTTTTAGCCTCCCAAATATCCTGGACTATAGGCACCTGTCACAACACCTGGCTAGTTTTTCTATACTTAGTAGAGAAAGGGTCTCACTCTTGCTCAGGCTGGTCTTGAACTCCTGAGCTCAAGGGACCCACGTGCCTCAGCCTCCCAGAGTGCTAGGATTACAGGCATGAGCTATTGTCTGGCAGCCTGTCCTGTTTGTTCTGTCCATCCCTGCTAGGAGTTTCAGGCCCTAGAAAGGAGAGCTTCTGGCACTTGTCTTGGTGGGAAAATTTTTCAGAAGCTTGGTTGGGTGGACACAATTTCCCATGTGCGTCTTAAAGTAATGTTTTTCAAACTTTTTTATCTTATGGGGTGCTTGAACCTATAGTTAAACTTCCATGGCACACTTAAATTATGTTGATCAGAAAAAAGAGTGAAAAAAGAATATGCTTACTATGCTTTCAACTTTTTTTGAAAATAATTTAATTCATGATCTTTAAAAATTTTCAAGGCACACTTAAGATCCTCCTGCGGTACACCAGTGTGCCGCGGTACACCAGTGTGCCACTGCACACCAGGCGAAAGGCTTAGTGTTCTGTCTGCTCCTGTCAGTTGATGGTGGACTTGGGTGTAATTTTTTTTTTTTAGAGAAAGTGTCTCACTATGTCACCCTTGGTAGAGTGCCGTGGCTTCACACCTCACAGCAACCTCAAATTCTTGGGCTTAAGCGATTCTCCTGCCTCAGCCTCCCAAGTAGCTGGGACTACAGGCACCCGCCTCAACACCCGGCTATTTTTTTGTTGCTGTTGTCATTGTTGTTTAGCTGGCCCCGGGCTGAATTCGAACCCACCAGCCTTGGTATATGTGGCTGGCACCCTACCCATTGAACTATGGGCACTGCCTAATTTCTGAAGACTTTTATATAAAAAATTACATAGAAATATAAAATATTTTTCCCCCTTAGGTGGTTGTGAATATCATCAGCTTATTTCTTTTTTCTATGGGGAAAAATAACACACTTTTTACTGCAAAGTCAAATATACCTGAATTAAAAAATTTTTAAAGTATAGGAATGTAGAAAGCTTGAATCTCTGTCATTCCATGTCCCAGAAATAACCACTGTTAACACTTTGATGTGTTTTCCAGACTTTTTCCATTTCTATATATCTTCTATCTATAAACATAGTAACCTGCTTAAAAAACAAAGTCATTATTGCGAACATGATATATATCTTTGGGTTTTTTTCTATGATAATTTTGAGTGAAGTTATTCTCCCTTAGTTTTCTGGGATGGGACACAGTCCTGTATCCCTGAGTATAAGTTTTGATTTCTTCACGATGGCCCTTTCTCGGGGACATGTTTGGACTCTCGTTCAGGTCTTAGGGAGTCCAGAGTGTGTGCCCATCAGTACACTCCCCTCCCTGTGCTACAGCCCTGGATGCACTCGGCCTGGTTAAGACAAGTGGTGAAGAAAAGCACACATTATCTGGTGGCAATAGACGTTGATGAAAGACTCAGGCACATTAATACTGGGCAAGTGAATGAAATTAATACCCTGGTGTTTTTCAGCTCCTGAGCCAGCTCCCCAGGAGCCGGCACCTTCGTTCCCTATACAAAAGATGCAGATTGAAGAAAGAGAAGAGTTCGGCCCTCGCCTGCCCCCCGTCTTCTGCCCCAGTGAGTGTGGGCCTCTCTGGGTCTTCTCTCTGCATCAGCTCTCTCTGCACAGAACTCTCATGATGCCGTCACCCTTCTATCGCCCTGAGGCTGACCAAGCAGGCCTGCCAGGTCTACTTTATCTGTTTTCAGCCCTGCTTGGGGGCCTGTCTTCATCTCACATCTGAATATTTGTTGGTGTTGTATAGCTTCAGAGACCATGAAACTCTTTTTCCTTAATTTCAGATTTTTTTTTTTTTTTTTAGAGACAGAGTCTCATTTTATCGCCCTCAGTAGAGTGCTGTGGTGTCACAACTCACAGCAACCTCCAACTCCTGGGCTTAGGCGATTCTCTTGCCTCAGCCTCCCGAGCAGCTGGGACTATAGGCACCCGCCATAACACCCAGCTATTTTTTGTTGTAGTTTGGCTGGGACTAGGTCCGAACCTACCACCTTCGGTATATGGGGCTGGTGCCCTACTCACTGAGCCACAGGCACTGCCCTAATTTCAGATTTTTATAGGAGGACCTTAAGTTTTCATGTCCAACAGAGCTTAAGGGAAAAGAGAGAAATAAAAAAGTAAAAAATCTAGCATAGAAAGATGGGAGGTGAATGGCAGGGAGAATAATTTAAGATTCTTTTTTACTTTGGCTAATATAGCAAATAAAATAAATTTTTATTTATTTTTTTTTTTTTGAGACAGAGTTTTACTCTGGCATCCTGGGTAGAGTGTGGTGGCATCATCATAGCTCACAGCAACCTCAAGTGATCCTCCTGCCTCAGCCTTCCAAGTAGCTGGGACTATAGGCACCCGCCACAATGCCCGGCCAATTTTTCTATTTTTAGTAGACGTGGGTTCTCTTGCTCAGGCTGGTCTTGAACTCCTGAGCTCAAGGGATCTACCCACCTCGGCCTCCTAGAGTGCTGAGATCAGAGATGTGGGCCCCTACTCCCAGTAAGAAGTGATTTTTCAAAAATTAGCATTAAACGAAAAGCTTGAAGAGGTCAAATTTTGAAAAATCTGAGGACTAGAGAATTGCAGATGCCTCCTAACTGGGTCTGGAAAATATCCAGACTCCTAAAGTGCCTTGAAGAGATGACTTAATGGCTTGCATTGCATCTCCCATTGTGAATGTTTGTTGGTTTTGATTACCTGGAAATTGATGACCTGTGGAAACATTGTGGTCTGAATTTGGAGCTAGAGAATCTCGGTACATGCAGCTTCTTTGGTTATTTTGAATGATTACATACATTAGGTTGTTTCGATGCTATTATTTTAGTGTTCCACTTATAAGACAAATTCTTACCAAATGTGTTTTTGATTAGGGAGGACGATGTAAGAAGAGCTGACGTTTATGTGCCGGATTCTGGGATATGGGATTGAGGTGCATGGCCCTGTCTAATCCACTCATGTTGCTAGAACTGTGCTCCCCAGCCCCCAGGCTGCAGATAGTACCAGTGTGTGGCCTGTTATGAACTGGGCTGCACAGCAGGTGCAGGGGCTCCCCATGCTTGCATCACTGCCTAACCTCTGCCCCCTGTCAGATCAGGGTACATTAGATTCTCATAGGAATATGAACCCTGTAGATGTGAGGGATCTAAGTTTCCGGCTCCTTATGAGGATCTAGTCCCCACCCCCCACACCCCAGTCTGTGGAAAATTATCTTCCATGAATCTGGTTGCTGGTGCCAAAATGGTAGGGACTGAGAGGTCAAAGATCGAAAATAAAAGATTATTCTGAACATGAATGAAAGGAAACAGAGTCCAGGTTTTGTGTAGGTAATAGCGGCCTTTATTCCCATCTGGGTGCTGGTAAACTGAGTTTGAGAAGGAAGTCAGCACGTGGGTTTAGGTGGATGGGGATTTAAAGGGTCAGAGGGGTAAGGATTCTTTTTTTTTTTTTTTTGAGACAGAGCCTCAAGCTGTCACCCTGGGTAGAGTGCTATGGCATCACAGCTCACAGCAACCTCCAACTCCTGGGCTCAAGTGATTCTCCTGCCTCTGCCTCCGCCTCCCAAGTAGCTGGTACTACAGGCGCCTGCCACAATGCCTGGCTAATTTTTTGGTTGCAGCCATCATTGTTGTTTGGCAGGCCCGGGCTGGATTTGAACCCGCCAGCTCAGGTGTACGTGGCAGGCACCTTAGCTGCTTGAGCCATAGGTGCCGAGCCTCTTTTTTTTTTTTTTCTTTAACCCACCACCTCCGGTATATGGGGCCAGTGCCCTACTCCTTGAGCCACAGGCGCCTCCAGGATAGGGATTCTTATTCCCATTTTATAGGGTGGAAAGGACGCAGAGTTGAGTTTCCAGTGCTGGTCCATCTCTGCACTTGCCTGAGGAGAAGGCTTCTGGCCGTTGGTCGCCTTTACCTCATCTGGCAGATAAGGCCGTGGTGGGAGACTGATTGGATTGGTGCTACAGATGGGTGTGCTGATCTGTTTATCAGTGGCCAGATGCAGATCAAAGGGCCAATGATAAACATCTGTCTCCGTCAGGCTCCTAATTTGGTAATTTAGAAACTTACTTTTTAAAAATAGTTTTTATTTTTTCCCTGTAGATCCTGTGCTGATCACATTTGTGTTTCAGATGCTCGTCAAAAACCCGAGGAACCTCAGAAAGAGAAACTCAAGAAGAACAAAGAAAAACACAAGACGAAGAAAGAGCACAAACGAAAGAAGGAGAAGGTGAGAAACTTGGGGGTCCCAGGACCAGTGTGGGTCTCAGCCCGATTCTGTCAGCCAGAGGAGCACCACTCCCCAGCCATGGGAGCATTGTGATGAGGGCGCGGGTCTCTCTCTGCCTTCACAAAAATGTTCAGTATTTCACAAACTTTATTTTTCTTTCTGAACAGAATATTATAATTTGCTCAATTATTAAAAAAAATTTTTTTTTTTTTTTGGAGACAAAGTCTCACTATGTCACCCTTGGTAGAGTGCTGTGGCATCACAGCTCACTGCAACCTCAAACTCTTGGGCTCAATCGATTCTCTTGCTTCAGCCTCCCAAGTAGCTGGGATTACAAGTGCCGCCACCACGCCCGGCTATTTTTTGTTGCAGTTGTCATTGTCATTTAGTTGGCCTGGGCCGGGTTCAAACGCGCCACCCTCGGTGTATGTAGCTGGCGCTGTAACCACTGTACTACAGGTGCTGAGCCTAAAAAAAATGTTTTTGAAGCCATGTGCAGTGGCGCTACCTGTAATCCCAATATTCTGGAAGGCCAGGGTGGATGGATCTTCTGAGGTCAGGAGTTCGAGACCAGCCTGAGCAACAGTGAGACCCTGGCTCTAAAAAATAGCTGGACATTGTGGCAGGTGCCTGAGTTTGAGGTTGCTGTGAGCTATGACACCATAGCACCACATCCAGGGTGACAGAGTCAGACTCTGTCTCAAAAAACCAAAAAAATATTGTTTTTTAATGGCTCCATCAACCAAATCCCTCATTAGCCTGTTCTTAGACGGAATTAGGTAGGACCATACTCATTGTCCCCTGCCCTTTTCTCCTTACAGAAAAGGAAACACAGGAAGCACAAGCACAAAGGCAAGCAAAAGAAAAAGCCAGAGAAGAGCAGCAGTTCTGACAGCAGTGACAGCAGTGACAGCCAGAGCGACGAGGAAGCGGGCAGGGACGTGTCCCCACAGGAGCTGCTGAGACGGTAGCTGCGGGGAGCCCCGAGTTCTCATTTGCTTATGGGCAAATGTCAGAAATGAGCAATTTGTACATTAATTAGGCTTAAAATTTTTTTTATATTTAATTAAGTGGGTAATATGTGGATATATTATCATTATGAAAATTCAGACCTTGCAGATAAAGCTGAAATTTTTTTTTTTTTTTGAGATGCAGTTTTACTCTGTCAGTCTAGGTACAGTACTAAGGGCTAAGGGCTGTGATATCACAGCTCACAGCACCTCAAACTCTTGGGCTCAAGTGATTCTCCTGCTTCAGCCTCCCGAGTAGCTGGGACTACAGGTGCCCAGCACAACACCTGGCTAAGATTTTTCTATTTTTAGTAGAGAAGGGGTCTCACTTTGCTCAGGCTGGACTCGAACTCCTGAGCTCAAGCAATTCACCCAATTTGGCCTCCCATAGTACTGGGATTACAGGTGTGAGCCTCTGCACTCAACCCACTAATTTTAATTTCTAGTGTTCTCCATTTTACCAATTTTTTTGTTGTAATTGATATGTTTTACAATTTTACCTTTCAAAGGCTTTTCTTAACCCAAGGTTTTACATATATGTCTAACATATAAATATATACACACATGCAACACACACATTTCCACAATGCTTTTATAGTTTTTTGTTTGTTTGTTTGTTTACTCTATTTGGATTGTTTGGTTTTATTTTTTATGAACAAAGTAAACTCTGACTTACTTTTCTCCAAATGGATGGCCCATTGTAGCAGTCAGGGTAGCTGCAGGTGACATGAGCCCCCAAGTCCCAGTGACTTACAAATGAACATAAATATAACCGAGGATGTCACTCTGGGTTCAGAGTGGTCTTCGTAGTAGGGAGACGGGTTGGAGGGTGGCCTGAGGTTGTGATGGTACTGCCTGGAATTACCGTGGCCTTGTAGTCCGTGTTACTATCTGGAAAGACAGGTTCTGTCCCTCATTCTTTTTCATTTATTTCTTGAAAATGGACAATATATTCTCATGTTCCAAAAAAATACAAAGAATGTGAGCATTTAAATTTTATGCAGAGTCCCCTGAAGTAGCTGTGCCGATTCATGGGTCCATGTCCCAGTGTGTTAGTGGGGCAGGGATGGAGAACTGTGGAGGTGCAGTGCCACGATTCACTCATGTATTCCTCATGCCACCCTGTAAGGTCACCCTCAGTCACTCACAGACGGGGAAAGGAGGGTAGAGGACAAGAAGCACCTTGCCCACAGAGCCTCACCAAGGCCGCGTTTATCACTGTGGCCAGCTTTGACCACCTGATGAGTCAGTCCACAGAATGACTTGCACCCACATGTGGGGCACACAGATGGACGCCTCTCAGTGTCCCCAGGTGGGTGTGGGGCTGGACTGGAGTACCGCGTGACAGTTAGGAAGCAGAGCTGGTGGCTGTATGCTGATCAGCATCTAAAACTACTACTGAGAGACCAAAAGGTGAAGAACAGCATGTATGTTCAGTACTGATGGTATTAGAAAGTTACCCTCAGGTCAGGTGCAGTAGCTCAAGCTTGTAATCCCACCAGTCTGGGAGGCTGAGCCGGGTAGACTGCCTGAGCTCAGGAGTTCAAGCCTTACCTAGAGCAAGACCCCATCTGTAAAGAAAAAAAAAAAGCAAATCGCCCTCAGCCTTTGGATTTCCCTGTGTGTGCACACATAGGTATGAACATTCTTGCCTAGGAAGAAGGCTGGTGGGATTCTTATCACACATGACCCCATTCACCTCTGAGGAAGGGCCTGGGATGGGTGGAAGGGAGGGTCCAGGGAATGAAGTATATTTAAATATCATGTTTGTGGTTGCTAAAGGTATAATTCCCATAGCCCCTTACCCCCAAGACTCTCAAACTCTCCCCAAAAAGCTGGAGGAGGCCCCATAGTCAGGAGTACCTCCCTCCATGCTGGGTACTTTCTGTCTGTGTCTCCTACAAGGGCTGTTTAAAGGTCTCAACCATGCAGGGTTTTTTTTTTTTTGTTTTTGTTTTTGAGACAGAGCCTCAAGCTGTCGCCCTGGGTAGAGTGTGTGGCTTCACAGCTCACAGCAACCTCAAACTCCTGGGCTTAAATGATTCTCTTGCCTCAGCCTCCCCAGTAGCTGGGACTACAGACACCCACCACAACACCTGGGTAGTTTTTGTATTTTTAGTAGAGACAAGGTCTGGCTGTTGCTCAGGCTGGTCTCGACTGTTGAGTTCAAGGCATCTACCTGCCTCGGCCTTCCAGAGTGCTGGGATTATAGGCGTGAGCCACCAAGCCCAGCCCATTCTTGCATTTATGAAATTGGGCTTTAAGACTGACAGCTCGGGAGCTTTGGGCTGTGGAGTGAACGGGTTCTAGTTCCTTCCCAAGGGTCTCCCAATGGGTGAAGTAGGTGAGTGAAACTGGGATTCGAAGGTGCTTTTATGAACAGTCCTGTTTATAGGGGAAGATGAGGATGAGTGCGTCTGTGTGTGTTTGGGTGGTAACAGAAGCAGCATTTTCAGAACACAGATTAAACAACACTTCCCCATGGTCTGTCACTCTCTGCAGAAGAGACCACTCTTACTCCAGGGAGGCCTCACACTCTTGGCCTGCGGGAAGCTGTTGAGTTAGTTTCCAGTTCAAATCTAACTTTCTTTCCCTCTCTCTTCTTCCTCTTCTAGGCTGAAATGTCTCCCACTAAGGAGGCAGTGATCGAATTCCACCCGGCCTCATCCCAGAAACAGATCCCTTCCCTGATGGAAGCCCATCGATTGTTGGGTTAATACTTTGTACAGAATGTGTTTATATGTAAATTCCTGCTGTAAAATAATTTTTCAGACCTTGACATTTCGAGGCTGCCTTGAAAGGTGCAGGAACGGCTTTCTGTTTCTGTGTCTAATTTCAGTTAGTGTCAGGGAAAATCTAGACTGAACAGTTTAATTAAAGTGGAATTTTTCTATTTTCTTCTTGATTTTTTAAAATTTCCTGAAGCTTCAAAAAATAGATGAGGGTAGTCTGGGCTCAGTGGAGGACAGGCGAGCAAGGGAGGTGGCCGGGAGGTGGAGGGAGTGAGGTCCCTCCTCCGGGTGAGGGTCAGGGCAGGCTGCTGGCAGGGGGCTCAGCCTCTCTGGGTAGATGTCACTGAAGTGTCTAAGACAGGCAGCAAGACCAGGCCAGGGAGTGTGCACCCCCAGCCTGGCCGGATGGCTCTAGGTCCCAACTCAGAGGCCCCCTCGTGTGTACTAAGAAGACTTTTTCAAAAACTTCAGGAGAGAGGGTCTTCACAGGGTGGGCACTCTGCGAGGCTAAGGCGAGCCTGAGGTGGGAGGATCCCAGCAGTTCAGGACTATGAGGTTTATGTGAGCTAATACAATGCCATGGCACTCTACTCAGGGCAACAGAGTGAGACTCTGTCTCAAAAAACTAAAACAAAAAAGCCCCCAAACCTTCCAAAGTAACAGTTTTAAAAGGAGAAAGAGGGAAGACAACCACTTCTAGTTTTACCGTCTAGAATGACAAGCCTCAGATGTTGAGGAATCATTCTATCTGGTCTTATTCTAGCAATGACACTTTATTCTCTGTCCCCCCCCCTTTTTTTTTTTTGCTACTCTGTGGCCCTGGGTAGAGTGCCCTGGCATCATACCTCACAGCAACCTCAGACTTTGGGATCAAGTGATCCTCTTGCCTCAGCCTCTCAAGTGGCTGGGACGACATGCGCCTGCCACAGCCCTGGGCTAGTCTGAGAGATGGGGTCTTGCTCAGGCTGATCTGGAGCTCCTGAGCTCAAGTGACCCTCTGCTTTGGACTCCAGGTGCTGGGATTACAGGTCTGAGTCACTGTGCCCACCTCTCTGTTACTTTTTTTTTTTTTTTTTTTTGTAGAGACAGATTCTTACTTTATTGCCCTCAGTAGCGCACAGTGGCATCACACTGCTCACAGCAACTTCCAACTCCTGGGCTTAGGCAATTCTCTTGCCTCAGCCTCCTGAGTAGCTGGGACCACAGGCACCTGCCACAACACCTGGCTATTTTTTTGCTGCAGTTTGGCCGGGGCGGGGTTTGAACCCACCACCCTTGGTATATGGGGCCAGCGCCCGACTGAGCCACAGGAGCCACCCCTGTTACTTTCAGTTGGCATCCTGACAGATGCCTTCCTCATGCTTTTGCAAATTGTGTGACCCCACCCCTAACGCTGCACCTTTATTTTATCCAGGGGTCATTCCATAACTTAAAAGTGGGTTGGCCAGGACCCCCCAACACAAGCAAAGGACAGAGGAATCCCCCTGTGACAGGGAGCCAGAAAAACTCCGAGAGTGGGTCCAGGGGCAGGGTCGCTGCTCCAGGGGTGGGCCTGGGACAGTGTCACTGGTTTTGCCAGCTCAGCCTCACTCCTCTGTATCCAGAGCGTGAAGCCCATTTTTCTGGGGTAACCGAGTGCCGTGTTAGGAGGCAGGAGCATTTTCCCCACGGCAGGCAGGTGAGGCGGCAGCGAGGTGGGGGGGCCAGGGAGCGCGGGGTCCCACGGGTGCGGGAAGCAGCGCGCGGAGCCGCCGTTCCCCCAGGCCTGCGGGCAGCCCCCGACACGCTGCTCTCGGAGATGGCCTCTGAACCGCCGCGCTCTCCCCGTGACTCTCCACCTCTCCCCGGCTCAGCCGCGGACACCGCGGGCTCGTCGACGACTTCCCAGCCGCAGAGCTTGAGTCTAATCCAGAGCCAGGACCTGGAGGGGCCCAGCCCAGTCTATGCGTCCATGCAGACCACACGCAGGCTGCCCTGGAGGACCCTGCTGAGGGCCTTGGGCTGCTTCAGGCTGTCCATCCCCGTGATACGCCAAAAAACCCAGCTGCTGGTCACCTGTGACCCTCTGGCCTTGGACACGAGGCAGCAGCCACCACGCAGGAAGCGATACGAACCCGAGAAGTCGGTGTGGGGCGACCCGGAGTCCCTCTCCAAGGTCAGAAGGGCCGTGGGGCGAGGGGCGGTGGTCCGCGCCCCACAGGAGGGCAGGACGCTCGGGCGGGCGGGGCACCTGCGGCGGGCCGACCCCTGGGTCCACTCCCTGGGCTGCAGCCCATGGGGGACCCGAGGACTCTTCCGCGTGCAGGATTCTTTTTTTTTTTTTTTTTTTTAATTAATTAATTAATTTATTTATTTTTTTTATTAAATCATAGCTGTGTACATTGATATGATCATGGGGCATCATATACTAGCTTCATAAACCATTTGACACATTTTCATCCCAATATTCAACATAGCCTTCCTGGCATTTTCCCAGTCACCGTGGCAT